>ML826472.1:0-10510 GCA_009831015.1 Picea engelmannii | reverse complement strand
TCACATGTTAAAAACCTAAGGTTGGAAGACCCTAAACCTTCATCCTATCTACAAGCAAGTGTTAAGGAATTGTGTCTAATGCCTTACATAAGTCTAGAAAGAAGTTCTAAACTCTACACTTGTTTACCTTAGCATTTTATTTTATCCCTCAATCTCTTGGTATTTTCCCACCTACACTTCCATATGTGTAATGCACTAGTCCCCTAGCTGGGTCACACCACTACTAAAATGACCGATTAAAATTTTCGATGCTAATTCTAAATGCAGAAATAATACAGAACATGACATTTGAACTCATTCAATTGTCCATACTAAATAAAAGCGTAAATGCAACTATTTGAATTGCGCACAACAACAACTAAGCACTATAGAAACATTAAACCACATAAATGGAAATCCATATGCATCACTTTACTAAAAAAATGTAGCATCAACCCAAAATAACTCAGAGTTAAATGCACAACAACTATATCACCATTTAGCATGAATAAACACAACAAATAAGAACACTTATCTTAGAAAGTATGCAACCCACTGTAGAGGGCGAACGTTCCTGCCAACTATAGACTTGTTGTTCCAATTCTCAACATCAAGTCACCCCCGAGCTAAGGCTATGAATGCACAAGAGATAGTAGTCCCTAAGGCTAGCTAATGTCACCCTCTCAATAGTCAATTTCCCACAGCTAATTCCAGTCCACCAACTCTCTTCCCAACAACCTGCACAACCCAAGGGATGGGATCCCCCTTTGATTCTCATAGTCCATGAGGCATTCCCACTCCCTTCCTGGGCTTCCAACATAGGTTGGACAAGACATTTCTCTCCCAAGACCCTAGGAATTCTACAACTCCAACATGGATTCACGCAACAACAAAACAATTGCTTCTCTTGAAGAATTTCGAATAGAATATTTCTCATAGGACCACAACCTCTCTTCCCATGAAATTATAGCTTCAAACAAATACCATACATGCCCATTATGGCTTCCTTCAAGTTTCAACACTCCAAATTCACTTGTTGTCCAGAAATCTCCATGAAAAAATTACTCTACATGCAAAAACGTGAATGTGTAATTATGTTCCCTCTAGCCATACATATATCTCTTTTTCTCTTTCTTGCTTGACTTACACTCTTCCTCAAGTTGATTGTACTCAACCACCTATGCTCTCAATAACTATGGGATGTGACTTATCACACCTGCCCTCTTATAAGAATTCAATGATTGGGCTTTAGAACACTCAACAGATAATGGAAGGTTCATGGTAAGGATAAATTAGAAAGAAATGGTTTTGGGTTTAATAGACATAGGTAAACTCTCCCCCTTGGACCCCTTCCCTCTCTTGTGGAAACTAAGCCCCCAAATCTCTGTTTGTGTCCATCTGTAGTTGACGATATATTTTATTTATTATATTCGATATACATCATTTACATATTACATTGCTTTGACCCTCGACCATTCTTTACATTTACAATATACATCGCTAATTTGAAATTTGAAAATAGAAATGTTACAATATGTCTAAAGTTATGACCAAAATCTTAATTTCAGTATGGCCAATCATAATACGATATTTACTATGATACTTTTAATCTTTAAAACGTTAAATTAAAACCTGGTATATAGTGAATGATATGGGAGATTATGAAAAGGTGAAAAGCCATGAATAACAATGTGGGTAAACAAATCAACTACACAGATTCTTAAGGATACACATTGTGTTTGATGAATTCAATTATTTTTAAGACTTATTAGATTGAAGCTTGAACGTGGCTAGAAGAATATATCATTATCACATCAGTCGTTTATGTAGTGGTAAAACCATTAAGAAAATCCAAGTCGTTCATTAGGAACATTGTTTTATACATTGTATAGGATTCCCTTTTTATTAGTATTATTTACATTTTTTTTTATAATTTCGTGTGAAAAGGAAGTAGATATATATAAAAGATGAATCATGTTTATATATTTATGAATATTTTATTTCTCATAGAGGTACGTTTGCACTTGTAGATTATGATGAATGAGTAAGTGTGATGTTGATATCACATCAAACTTCAATATATAAAGAAACTATAAAAAGTAATAAGTAATATACTTAAAAATAATATTACCAAGTCAACCATTTTAGTAAACGAATGAATATATATTTTCTTTTGAGTTACTTAGTCGGGGAATGAAAATCAAATTTGAGAGGGATAAAATGAATGAATATATATTTTATTTTGAGTTAGTCTTTGTTTTAGGAGAATGGGTTTCTTTCTCTTGAATCCATAGGATTGAATGTTTTCAACTTGATTTGGTGATGATTGATGGTTTGGTTTTACTTATATATTTATAATAATATATTCATTTTGAGTTCAATATGTCACTTACAAGAATTGAATTTGAATGGGGAGGATACTAATCATTCCTCCCAACTAAGTGAGATAAATCCAATTCACACACACACATATTCACTAGTGGCTCAAATTCAATTTTTTTAGGGTTTTTCTAGCTCTTTAAGGTAACCATGGGGGATGTCTAGAAGTAACGGACAAATGTGTGACATTGTATAACAATACCCTTGCACAAAAAAGTGGATCAAAGCCCATCACTATGCTCCTTGAGGCAAGCCAATTTTGAACTTAATTGGATTGGTGTCAAGCAAGAATTTGGAGCGCTTGACATGAGGATGAACTAGGTTCAAATCTTCGAAGCATGTTGTCACTTTGTGTTGTGTATTTCCAAATGTTATTCCTTAGTGGTTGTAGTGAGTTGTATTGATTCCTTAGCAATTGTAGTGAGGTTGTAGTGGTTCCTTAACAATTGTAGTGATCCCTAGTTAAAAGAGTTGATTATGTTGATTGTTGTTGATTATGTTAATCGTTGTACTTGCGTGTATTTATATGAGTAACGTAATTAATTTGCAATTTATGTAATATAATTCACTTAGTAATAGCTCTCTCAATCTCAATTATAAAAAAGGTTTATAGATGAATCACATCATTCTTCAAAAATGCACAAATTCTATCTACATCTATTAAAGTACATGCCGAACAAAACTCACTTAAAACTACAGTGAATGGACCCCAGCCAAGAGAAGAGCTAGCCACTATGATTTAAACCTAAACCATCTTCACAACAACCGCTCCAAATAATCGATAAGCCACAACCTATATATTCCCTGATAAATATAAATATATAGAAATATTACTTTTAATTGAAGAGAAAACGTTCATTTTTGTTATTATTACTTTTACCCGACATATAATGATGTGTGATGAAATCAAAGTTAGAGTGAAGTGTAAATTACGTCTTAGGAACAAGGTGAACAGATTTACACGTGAACCTTTTTACTTCAACCTAGTACTAAATAAATCCAATACAGTGGTTATGTAGTTGTTCCACACTTTTGCACAACCATAGATTGTACGCTTCGTTTCCCATCTCAACTTCAAGATAGAAACCCAATTCTACAATGAGTACTAAGAAGTAAATCCTTCTAGAGGAATGTAAAAATGGCTATGGAAACCCGTAATTCTAGGACTTTCAAGTACAACTATACATAGAAACTGTGGATGCAGAGATGGGACCAAGTCCCAACCAGAGTGGAATAATATAATATAATATATTACTCATGGTAAGTAAATGGGAATGGGGCCAAGCAAGAATTGCCATGGGGCCTTTGTTGTATTTGGCCATGATTTTCTGTGCGTGAAACACAAGCTTTTGTCACAATAGAGATAATGTCTTATGAGGGGGCATCATGCTCCAATTGGACAGGGCAGGAATTGCTTAGGCTATGATGCCCAATGAGAGTTCACTTACAAATGCTTGGCCTACCTTCAGATAAGGTTAAGGTTAAGGTTAAGGGAGTCTCTAAGCCATTTATCAAGGTAAAAGTAAGGTAACTTCTGCTTTAAGAAGTAGAAAAATGTCAAGTGCTCTCCAACCCTCTGGGAATCCTGTCTAAGTTTAGCGAGGAATGTTTGGGTGCATCCATTAATTATTATGACGTGGACATGATAACTTAAAGCAATGCCCGCACACTGAAAACCAACTTGTTACCTAACGACCCCGCTAAATTTGGCGAGGGGGTCGTTGGCGTGCAAAGAGGGGACCTACGGGTAGGGGGACCAATGTTTTAAGCTCAATGATTTCAACCATGGAAGTTAGAGAGAGGGAAAACTATTATGGTAATAATAAGAAGGGCCCTACAAGCTTAGAGTTATATACATTTATAAATACGTGGGGTGCCCACAAAGCCTGTCCACAACATGTGCACGGTGACGTTGATGGCATGTGAATTATCAGAACCATCATGCACCCCCCAACAAACGGCTTCTATTAATAGGTTAAATTAACACTGTTTTATAATAAGATTTAGGTGTTTAGGTGGCCTTTTGTTACAATTTCTTTTCCGAGGGAGATTCGCCCCCCATGTGGGTGGGTGTGATAGACCGTCATTGCCCTTACATTTCCCGATAATATAATTGAAATCGATTGCGATGTTACAGCAACATCCTCATATACATCAACTCTCTCTGTTTCTTCTTCCTTCTTCTTCTCTTACACGCCTCTGGCTTCTCTGTTGTCGGGCATTTCATCATACCTGCTGTGTGCTCGGCGCTTTTTATAAATATGTATATATAACGTATACACATTTTATATATCGATATATACGTTGTGTATATAGTCGTTTATTCATGAGGTTTGTTGTTGTGAAATGAAGCACGCCCCGCGGTATCATGGTTTCTTTCATCTTTAGATCTCGCTCTGGTTCACCCCACCACCATCATTTTTTGCAGTTTACGCGTGCAGTGGCCTCACATTCGAATAATCAGTGCCTGTTTAGTTTATAAGCCTCTGCTGCACCAGACCTGGGTGTGCCAGAATTTTTTTCCGATTCCCTATTATAACCAGCCTATTGAATCGCTTCTTGTTCTGTCGACTGGAAGTCCAGGCCGTAATTCCATCACCCGGAGGCCGCGCGTAAGTGATGCGAAGGTGGTTTGAATTGTTGTGAGAAATTGATTCGCGAGATGTCTGTGGATCCAATCTCCGCAGGGAAGAGGAAGGCCTCGGATGTCGGTCTGGATTCCGAAGATGTCGGATTTCCACCTCAGCTGAAGCCCATCGTCACAGCTCGGCCTCGTCGGGCTTGTCGGAAGGAGAGGCTCTTGGAATTCAAGACCGCCGACGAGCCGGCCGCGGCCGAGCTGAATTTGCCGACTGAGCAGAGCGATGTCGGGGTTGTCGGACTGATTTTGGCGACCGAAAATGTCAATGTGGGTGTTGAAGAAGAGAATTTAACCGTCGGCGATGAAGGATGCGAGACGCCCAAGTCTGACGAGCACAGAATACCAAAGATCTTGACGTGCCCGCCGGCGCCGAGAAAACCCAGGCCGACGGCAAGGAGAAAGACTGAGTCGGCGGCGCAGTCTCGGGCTTTGTTCGTTAATCCCAGCGAATTAAATTTGTTTTTCGGCCGGCAGTCTAAGAATTTTCAGGTCAGATAACGATTAGAGACGTCTGTTGATCTGAATTTCAGATTTTCATATACATATTCATCTTCAGCAGGATCTGTTTTCTCTGTGCTTTTCTTTCTTTTGATTTTCCAGATCGTTATGAGCAATGAATTAGAAGTGTATATACATTGTGTATATTATCATCATCCTGGGACATTAATATGATTTGATTCAAGTGTATTACTGGATTAGTACAGACCTTGATTTCATGCTTGAGAAGCCGCCATGGTGGCTGCTGCTGGCAGCTAGTACCTGAAAGTTCCTTTGGAAGTGATTTGAATGGCAGGGATTTGATTTTTTTTTTCAAATCCAGGGATTCCACTGCATTATATAACTGGTTACTACATCATTGCGTATAATTTATTCTCTGGGATTAGTATAGCCTTATCACATACAAATCCCTGAGAACTTTCAAGGTATTCTTGTAAAAAAAAATCATGTGTGCTGTTATCAAAGGTTTGGTGTGGATAAATTAAATAGCGTTTATGAATGAAATTTGCACCTCTAACTTTTTTTAATAGCTCTACGGCTGCCATGGATCAATGCTAGTTTTGCTTCACATTAAAATATGGTGACAGTAATTGCAGAATACGAAGAAATTTAATAAATTGGTACCAGGAATGACTTATATAGCAAATCTGATAATGTAAAACAACAGCAGTTCGACCATAAAAGTAGATTCTTCTTCTGACCTAACCGTGCATAAGTTTTCTGCATGAGCAGACTTAACATAACAGAGGATAAAAGAGAGTTCAGAGAAGTTTGTGCGTTTGATTATCCAGATATTTTTTAAAGACCCAGTTTATCTTAAGAAATTTTCCTCCGATTACTATCATACATAATGTTTAAAACTCAATACTATGGATTCTACTACTAACAACAGGCTTGTTTTTTTCTGGATATTCATTGAAACGTGACAGAAAATCTCTGAAATAATGTGAGGTCCATAACTGGGCATTGTGTTATAAACTGTCTGTATTAACGGATGCGTAATTTGAGTTACTTAAATCCGGTTTATTGCATAACATTACCATCAGAGCCGGCGAGATTTTTACAACTTGCAGGTATAGTTCTGTGAATTAATGCAGCCACCTGTTAGCAGATTTACTTGCCTTCAATGTCTGGTGGGCATTTAAGTTTTAATTTTCCTGCATGTGGGTCAGTCAGGATCTCCAAAGTATGAGTTTTATTACGACGTGACTCGTCAGAATTGAAGGGTTCTGAATGTGAGTTGTCAAGGCTCCCTATTATCCTTTGATCATAAGTAAAAACTATGGGGATTTCAGTATTGAAATAACCTATTGTCCTTTGATCATAAGGAAAAACCATGCCAGGATTTAACGAGAAAAGTTGGATTTATTTGGAAACCACTTTTGTTCGTTCCACAGAAAACGCAAATGCCAAGGCGAATGCAAATCAAAAGCAAAAGCAGAGATACAACAAAAGCAAAAATTTAGAAAAGTGCAAATACCATGTGTTAGGTTCAATTTTACTTACCATGTGGTTGTTACAACGAAGGTACAGAGGATACATATTCATCAGAGGAATGACCAACGAAAATGAGTTGTATAGGTGACCTTAACCAGAGCTTTATGTCTAATTTCGTAGGGGTGTTAGAGCAAAAACCGTAGGACATGTCGTTCAATCAAACTTATCTTCTTCAATACGTAGGGTAAGGAGGCACAAGTACGTGGAAGCTTCCACTACATGGAAGCTTCATTGAATCGTGGGGCCAACTGGTGGTCCCTAAGTTTTTTAAGGATCTTGATATCAAAGGAGACATAATTACATGGGAGAGCAAAACAAGAGCATGGAATAGTAAATATTGGAACAACATGTGGAGATAAAAGATTTCTTTGATAGAAAAAATAAGGGATGAGTTTGAAAAAAAATTTAGCATAAGTGTGATGAATGATGTATTTTTGGATATGGGGAAAGTGTGATGAATGATGTATTTTATAATATTGGGATGGTTCAAAGCAGTGTAATTTCATTTAGAAGGATGAGAATGATTTAGGTTTTTGTGAATTTTTCATGGTAAAAATAGTTTTAATGTTGCAATGGAATGTAGAAGAAGAAGAATGCACAATGTTTTTCATCATTGTTTCAATAATAGATAATAATTTTCACTATATCATTATACTTATTTTTTGTTTCAAGGTTATTTTCATTTTGGTCTTAACCTAATGTAAATTAGTTGTCTTAGAGTAATATGATCTCTATCGTTTTCTCTACATGCCCTCCATGAGATCAAGGTAGATTGACTTGAGGCCTTGAGCTAACTAACCCTAGGGAAGATCTCCAAATAGGTGAAAAACCTCCCTTATGAAGAAATACTATCCATCCAAGATGGAAGAGTTCATGTGTGACACAACTTCATATACTTTACGTTCCCATATTAGAGTATAGTGCTTCACTTCTTTCCATTAAAATAAATGCACGTTGGTGTTCCAAAAGTTCCTTTTCGAACCCCTGGAGATGAAGATGCAAATTGGGTCGACTTATACAACTGACTTTATCGAGAGAGATTACTTTTTTTGGCTCATGATATCAATCACTAGATTGCAAGTTCACATGCTAGATCAAAAGAAACATGACAAAGGAGGAGATCCTATCAAGAGATTTCTCTAAGAATCCCTTAGATGAATGAAACGATGGATCATTTCACTGAGATCATTCAGTGACTTCGAACAATGAGGGATTCACCTATGAGAATGAGTGATTTAAAAGGAATTATGACACCCTTCAAGGTACATGTTAATTTTAATATCCCTATATTTAAAGGAAGGATAGAAGAATTTTTTTTTGATAATGGTTAGGTCAACTAAATAGTTAGTTCATAACTTTTCCATTAGTGAGAAGATTACATTCACACTCTTGAAATCCCTTTCCAGTGGCAAAATTTGGTGGGGCACTTACTCTACACAATACTTTGGAGATGACTCTAAAGTGTATGAGACATAAGGAACTTGGTGGGATTTTTTCGATGCCATCAAGGAGGAGTATTTATCTCTTGGAAATTATGAAGACGAATACATGAGATAGACAATATTACACAAGGGTAAACACCAAATAGTGTCAGATTACACCAACTCCCTTCACAAGGTGTATGAAAAAGTGGGCATTATGGACTCTAAGTGGCATTTCGTTCTAAAATACGTTGATGAACTACATAGATGCATCTAGAAAGAAATGTGGTTTCTAGACATATCTTTGTTGGGAGTAGCTTATAGTTATGACATCAAGATTGAAGAATTTTTTTTCCATAATGGTAAGAAAGAGTTTGGTGCTGAAAAACACCCACAACAAAAAAAGGATAAAGGTGGCCCTAACTCTCAATGGAAAGGATAGAGAAAGGGTATTATCCAACCTTCAGGAAACCATTTCAAGCATCATACAAACAAATAGAGAAGTCAGCGGACATAGGGAAATGGTGACACCTATAAAATCCCTTTGCACAACAATGACGAATTAGTGTGCATGAAGTGGACATCATTGCATTTCATTATTGACAAAGACAATGAGAAGAACTTGATGTCAACATAATTTGTCATGAAGATGAATTTTCCAATGACAGTGCACCCCTAGAGATACACCATCAATTCGTTGATCCAAGAGCAAGATATTCACATCAATTAGCAATGCTCCCTACAATATGACATAAATCCCTTCAAAGATCAATCTATTGTGTGATGTTTCCCCTCTTGAAGTTTGTGATCCTATTTTAGGACAACCATATATGTGGAAGTGTATGTTTTTTACAATTTTAGGACATGCAGTGTTAATGTTAGGTACTAGATGTATTATAATAAGCACATAAAATAAATATTGCAGCAAATACCAATGGAACAACAAAATATAGAGAACCACAACACCCAAAATGATACCTTTATTGATAGAAATCCAAGTTCACTTGCCTCTTCAAGGGGGAAACCTCCAATAGAGCAAAGCTCTATCTCAAGACAAGACTTTTTCATGCCTTCTACTTGTATTTATACTAAGTCTATCTTCTAAAGAACATTTTAGAGGAAGATAGAAGTGGAAGCTTCCATTAAGTCTTTTTACATTTGACTTGTTCACATTATTATATGTCTTATTTACTAATGCCAACATTTATTACATAGAAAACATATTATTCTACCTATGTGAAGGGGTCAGGGAGGTTAGGTCCCTAATAGTTAATGTTACCCTAAGAGATCCTATGTATAGGATACTAGAGGTATCCCCAATTATTGCAGTCTCCCTAACCATTGCTAAGAAGTGTAGGGACATAATCTCTCAGACTAGGAGATTTGTGCTCTTCACATGATTTGGTTGGAAGAAGCAAATAAAATCACCATGTCCAATGAGGGCTTTTCAAGGAGTCCCTTTATGTAGCAAATATGTGTAGATTAGATGGTGAAAAAATGCAATGATATCTTCTCCTCACCTACATGAGTACTTTGCATTGTTATGTAAAGCATACACCTTATATGGTACCGAGTATCACTCTACCCAGTGGCTCTATATACAAATGCTCCCTTTTGGAGAATGAAGAGATCAATTGTCAGATTCAAAACTTGATACTAAAGGGCCACATTTGGCTCAGCCCCTCACCTTGGGAGTGCTCTATTGTTCTAGTTTAGTAGAAGGGCCACATTTGGCTAAGCCCCTCATCTTGAGAGTTCTCTATTGTGTTAGTTTAGTAAAAGGATATGACATGAAGACTATATTAACTACAAAAGCTCGAACAAAATCACCATCAAGAACTAGTAGTCCATACCCTTGATCAAGATCCTGTACTTGACTATCTCAAAGGTGCCAAGCTTTTCATTAAGAATAATCTCAAAAGTCATGTTATTATTAGGCACCAATCAAGCCAACTAATGTATGAAATAAAACTTTCATGTCTAAAAAGCATCTCTACTTGACTATCTCAAAGGTGCCAAGCTTTTCATTAAGAATAATCTCAAAAGTCATGTTATTATTAGGCACCAATCAAGCCAACTAATGTATGAAATAAAA
>ML826471.1:83690-95963 GCA_009831015.1 Picea engelmannii | reverse complement strand
AAGGGATGCGGCAGAACGATTGGTGATTTGCAACAGTCATGGTCGATAACTATAATGATGGAGGGTACGTAAGCATATGGCTTGATGATACAGCGATCTGAAAAGATTCGCTTATATCATACAGAGATCAGCTTCCGGTTGTGAACGGTTCGTTCTCCTATCTTTTCAGCGGCTTATTGCAATTATAAAACTTCGAACCCGACGGTTGAAACGTTTGAAAGGATGTGCTGACTCTTTCCCCGCTTCTGCGATTTCGGTGGCTAAAATAGCCCTGAATTCCTTTGTTTAGGCTACCGAAAGCTAAGGCTTTCGGTGGCTAATGAACAATCGAAATGTTCGTCGAAGCCACTGAAACCTGAGATTTGAATTAGATCAAATAAAAACTAAACAAAAGTTTATTTAAACTTTATTACATGCGTAAAGCTTTGAGAAATGAGCTTTAAAAAAAGTACTTTTTTTAAAAGACATCCTATCACCTAAAATGAAAAATCTCAATTGACTTATTTGAGGAGATAACAAAAAGCAATGGTCTTGAGCACAAACAGACCATTCAACCGGTAGCATCATCATAGCCACACAGGCTATCTCATGATCACGTAGATCAACTCATGAGTAACATCATTACTATCAGTATCATATGGTAGCATTAACTGCATCATCTCTCAAAGCCATACTCCGAGTAATCGGGCATGATGTTGAATAAGTCACTCACTCCACAAAGTGATAGAAGGACCATTCTTCTAATCCGAACATACGTTCTAGAAGAATGATTGTCCCAACAGATGTTGAAAGCTACTCCATGGGCTACAGAGACCATTCCTACAGGAATGTCAGTCTAGGACTATTTTCTAATCGGGTCATATGTACCATAGAGATCCGTCTCTACCTATATGCCTTAGAAAATATCGGTCTTGAACCATTTTCCTTATCGGGCCACAATCTGTGCCTTAGGAAAATACCAGCCCATGATATCTCAACAAACTATCAACCTGGACCATTCTCCACAAAGAGAATACCTGTCCACCAACAATTTGTTCTGTCTGGACCATTCTCCACCTGGAGAATGTCTGTCCACCAGCACACTAACTATCCATCTAGCTGGCAATCAACTCCAACACTAGTGGTAGTCTCCATGGCACTCAGATAGTAGCATACTGTTGCAATAATGCCATCCAATAGAGCACAATTGTGTCTATCCATAGTAGTATACAACTATTATCCAATGGTACACAACCACTCCTAGTAGCACACCGCTACTAACCAGTGACACACAATCACTACCAGTGGATCACATCCACCACAGTAGCATACAACTATTGTCCAGAGACATACAGTCTCCACAACAATCATATCATCTGATATCAACCTACATAAACAATATCATGATACAAACTGAGTCATCTTGGCCATTCTTCCACTCCCAACTGTGAGATCTAGAAGAGCATCTACCCTCAAAAAGTAAAACATCAACCATGGGCTATCTGGACTATTCTTCCCAAGCATAGAAGAATAAATGTCCCTAATTTTTGAGCCTGGGAACATTCAACTAATTGGGCCATTCCTCTGGCACTAATCATAGTGCAACCTGGAGAGAATGAGTCTGCCCTAGGGAATGCCTGTCCCTGATTGTTGAACCTGGACCATTCACCTAACTGGGCCATTCCTCCGACACTAATCACAGTGCAACCTGGAGAGAATGAGTTTTCCCTAGGGAATGACTGTCCAGACCATTTCCTATGAAAATGACTGTCCTGCACCAACCTCCAAAACGAACCATTCTTCAAAACTGCTCACAACTGTGAACTTTGAAAGAATGACTACCCAGCAAGGCGGACCATTCTACTTAACCACTACTCAGAGTGACTGCCAAGAAGAATGATTGTCCTAGACCATTCCCCCACACTAGCCACAAGGGGAATCGTTGTCTATGGTACATCAGCAATCTATCGGACCATTTTCATTACGAAAATGATTGTCTGGTATGGACCATTTTCCGAACTAGAAAATGACTGTCCATCAGAAATCTCGAACCACTTTCCGGACTGGAAAGGAATTGCCCAACCTGGACCATTTTTCGAACCGGAAAATGACTGTCCATAAATCAATAACATATCAATGCTCCCTCCCAGCATGGGAGTAATCACCTCCTTTTTCAATAAGGAAGTCGTCTCCACGAGCCCCAACTTGTCCCTTAAGTACGCAAACTTTTCATCTTGGATAGAGGCTTTACCAAAATATCGAATGAGCAATATGCATGCTCTTCTTTTGGAATTTTGTGATCAGCTCCCTCCATCTGAGAGAGTCCATGCTTTCGTCTACTGCATCTCTCTTTGTTTTTTGCAAAGTGTCACAAGCCTATTTTGGTTTCGTTTTGATTCCTGACTTCCTTCGAGTGTGACTCCTCTAAGTCTCTTTAAGTTTGTTTCTATCTATTATGATTGATGCCCATCTGGCAGTTGTGTCATCCTTATCAACTTCTTCTATGACAGCTTCCGCAAGGATTGTTCATCAAACATATTTCACAAGGGTACCTGCCCGGAACAAGAATAACAAGAGAAAACAAGAAATATCTATCTAGAGGAGATGTTAGTTCAACCTGCAAACAAGTACAATAAGCATCTATATCAATAGTATTCATATGTAGTCGAGTATTCATTGCACCTAGCAATAATAGAATTTTTCAAAGATTACTTTCACAATTTGTATTGTAGCAACTATCACCCTTGATATACACAAATTTGAAGCTTAACAATTTATCAAACCTGAAACCTGAAGCCTCAACTGCTATGGAGGGTGCGCTTGTTCCTCTGAATGCACTGAATCCAAGATTACAGCTTGGACAGGGTCTCTAATTCTTTTCCTACAAACACACTCATGTTTTGCTAGATGATATATAACTTAGATAGCATATACAAGTGCATACCTTTGAAACCTTGTAGCATCGTCCAGCTTGTCTTCCAATATAAAACTAGATACCATCTTGACAAGAAGAGATTAGAAACTCAATCAAAAGATTCAATGATTAGAACAAGCTAGAAACTCTAAAATTTCAACTTTGACCACAAAATCAATTTGACCAGAAGTCAACCTTTGACTTTGACTTTGACTAGTCAACCTTTGATTTTGACCAGTCAAACTTTTACTTTGACTTTGACCAAAAATTCAAACCTGACGTTTTTGCTAGCTGAGAGTACCAAGAGGTGCGCTAGGCTAGGGCGCACTAGGATGTCAAGGAATTAGGTCAAACGCTTCATCAGAAGTCCCTGAACACATGGGTTAGGGTTTGTTGCAACTCCATAATCAAAAAACCTAGCTACAGCTATAACTAGTGCCACAACGAGCTCAACAAATAACTTCCCAATATATCTTCCAGCGGTTAGACTGTCTGAAGATAGTGTGGGCCCATAAACTGTTAGAAATAAAGAGATGTGCTCGTTTTTCCATAGACAATATAGTAATATTGTCACCCAACCATAGGTTGAAGCCACCCCCGAGCACCTTTAACCTTGACAAACAGAATAATTCTGGAAGCAAACCTTAAAACCAATAGCCAACCAAGATAGCGTATCTATCTCCAAGGCTAGCGTACCAAGCAAAGAATCCAAACCATAACCAAGGCAGAAAGTCCAAACCATAACCAAAAGCCAAAATATCAGTTGCAGTAGTTGCAGCTGCACTCCCTCTTCAAAACTTGCGCACCACTAGTCTTATGCAGTTGTGAGAGTGAGAGTGTGAATAACAAATGAACTACCATAATATCAACACAGTTAACATGGAATAAATGTAATGTAGCCTCATTAAAGAAGTTCCACTAGGTAGTTAGCATTTGGTTATGATTAGGGCCTTCTAGATAGCTATAAATAAGGATGGAGTCCTCCTTATAAAACATGTATTGGAGTATATAGTATTGGAGCTTATCTTATCAGAAGGTTGCCCCCTCAAAGAGGCAAGTGAACAGGAACGGATTCCTTCCATAAAAGTATCATTGTATGGTGTTGCCCTACCTTAAGGCTTTTGATATTGAATAAAGTTTTGAACATTTATGAATATCTTGTTTGTGGTTTAATTTTAATGGTTAAGGATCATAATAGCAACCACACATTCGACCACAACCTCAAAGCGACCCCATGACTCTAGGAAAAGCCCTCATGGGAATTGAACCTTTCCCACTGGTGAATATAAATAGATAGATCGATAGATAGATATTAAGGAAAATTTCACGGGGAAACCAAAGGGATGCTTCCCCATATTCATAGATGGCATCCCTTAAACTTGTCGATGTAGACTTGTTGAGATATGGGTACCTTGCAAAGTGGTCCCTTGTGTTTGTGAGTCTATAAACACAAAGGGGGGAAGTTTGACCCTCGTGCTTGTACTTTGTGTTATAATTTCACTTTCACTTATTCACTTAAGTCTAAAGTGACTTTATTCACTTAAATCATAAAGTGACATTAATTCACTTAAGTGTGAATTAATGAACATAAAGTAAACTATGGAAACTTAAGTGAATTATGAGATCTAATCTCATCCATTCATTTTGGAGAAAGGCTTAGATCTAATCTGGGCCCTTGGTTTTCTAGGTTAGCCTTGAGATGAGGCTAAAGGAGGGGAAAGGAGATTCATTGTTCACTTGAGTGATTTGGGCGAAGAGGAGATGAGAGAAAAACTTGGAGAAGAAGAGAGGTGCACTTCTTGAAAGGAGAAGTGTGCAAGAGACTTGTGGGCGCACTTGGTGAGATGCTAAGGGCGCAAGGCTTGAGGAGTAGGGCGCAAGATTTAGTGAGGGTGCACTCTTGGAGTAGGGGCGCACTTCTAGCAAGCAAGGGCGTAAGGCAAGGCAAAGGCAAGCTAGAGCAAGGCAAGCAATGGCAAGGGGCACACAAGAGACTTGGGCGCTTTGTCCAAAGCAAGCAGGCAAGGAAAGGAAGAGGGCGCATTCATCCTAGAGGGGCGCAAATCCCAAGGAGAGTGCATTCTCAAAAGAACTCGAAAGCCAAGCTCAAGAAGGAGTTGGCTATTGTACCAGGTTCCTTTGTTATTGTTTCTTGTTGCCATTTTAGCTTGAGATCTCCATAATAAATTTTATCTTCCGATTGGTTTTTCCCATGGGGGTTTTTCCAGGGTCATGTTGACCAAAAAAACTTGTGTAAAACTGTCATGGTTTGCTTATTTACTTTCAGCATAGTAGGTGTTTAATATCCTAGAGGGTATTTTCTGTTTTGAAGTATGATGAATGTGCTAAGAATGGACAGCAAAACTTCCTATTGAAACCCATTCAAGAGAAGCTTCAAAGAGACATTAAATCACTACCTAAGGGGCAGATTTGAAGAGGGTAAAGTTCAGATTTGTTGGCTGCTTTGGACAGTGAGAAAACAGTTTGAAAGTACCTTGAACTTAGTGCCCAACAAGAGGTCACATGACAGGCCTGTTGGGCAGCCTTAGGAACCTCAAATTTATTCATGGTATCAGAGCCTAAGGGCACATGAGTGGCTGCCTTTTGTGGCAAACAGTTGGCAGATTTTTCACTTGTTGGGAAGCTTCATTTTCACACTTGAGTTTTGTGTGTTGGAGGCAGATTTGCGTTGTTCAGTGTTGCTCAGTTTTACTTGGTCAGTGTTGTATCAGTTTTAGCATCAGATGGCAGTCATGTTGGTGGCAGGTTTGAGGGTGGAGGATAGGCTTGCAGGGGCAGGCAACTGGTCTTTGTGGAAGGCCAGGATAGTCTTGATCTTGGAGGAACTTGAGCTATGGGATATTGTGGAGAATCCCATAGTACCTCCTACAGATGCAGTGCTCATGGTTGAGTTCCGGAAGAGGAACATCAAGGCCAAGAGAACTATCCTTGATGCGGTCAAGCACCATGTCATTCCTCACATTTCTAGTAAAGCGCTTGCATTTCATATGTGGCAGTCATTATGCGGTCTTTACCAGAGTCCTAACCAGAACCGGAAGATGGTGCTCCAGGAGAAGTTAAGGGGCACCAAGATGACGAAGACAAATAAAATTACCTCATTCCTCATGAGATTTTCTTAGATTCGTGATGTAGATCCCTCAGAGTTGGTGAGGACAACCTTAAATGGCTTTTCCAAACCCTAGGAGAGTTTTGTACGAGGCATCGTGGCTAGAGAGCATATGCCCAACTGGGAGAGGCTATGGGATGACTTTGTGCAGGAGGAGCTTAGAGTTGCATCCGGATCTTCTAGTCAGCAGAAGGATGAGGATGGTGATCTTGCTCTTTTGGAAAAGGGCAAGAAGAAGATCAAGCAAGGTCACAAGGGAGAGGCCAAGAAGCAACAGAGAAGAGGTGAGAAGCAGAGGGATGTGAGCAAAGTGAGATGCTTTGCTTGTAACCAGTTGAGGCACTATGTTGGACAGTATCCCAACAAGAAGAAGAAGAAGCAGGGTGGTACTACAACGATAACAAAGGAGGAAGAGTTTGCCTCTCAGTTTGAGAGGTAGTGTTCCTTGATAGTTTGTTGTTCGACAGTTGAGTAGCCATCCAGCGTCTAGTACATTGACAGTGGAGCATCCAGTCACATGTTAGGTGTGAGAGAGCACTTCACTAATCTCAAAGATCCAGAGATCAGGTTGGAGATGGTGCTTGGAGACAACACCATTGTCAGGGCGGTCGAGCGTGGCATAGTATCCTTTCATAGGGAGTGTATGCCACCCTTGGTGTTCATGGATGTATTGTATGTCCTGGGGTTGAAGAAGAATCTTATTTCGGTTTCCTCCATTCAGAATAGGGAGTTTTAGGTGTCCTTCAGAAGGATAGAGGTCCTCATTCACCCGAAGGGGTCCAGTGTCACTTCTGGCAAAGTGATTGGCACACGAGAGGGGAACCTGTACAGATTGTTTTCCCAGCCTTTGTATGCTTTGACGAGTAGCAGCAGCAGCAGTCAATTGTGTGAGCTATGGCATCGGAGGATGGCTCATTTGAATCGGGGAGCTCTGAGATAGCTGAGAGAGATTGTGACAGGTATGCCACAATTCAGCGTTGAGCATCAGGAGGTATGCAGAGGATGTGCTCTTGGGAAGTACACCAAGATTGTCTTTCCCAACAGTGATAGTAGATCAATTGGGGTACTAGACTTGATACGCACAAATGAGTGTGGGCCCATGTCACGAGTTTCCTTGGGTGGTTGGGAGTATTATGTTACTTTCATAGATGACCACTCCAGGAAGACCTGGATCTTTTTCCTGAAGACCAAGAGTGAGGTCTTCAAGAGGTTCCAAGAGTTCAAATCGCTTGTGGAGAACCAAACAGGAAAGAAGATCGAGGTTTTGCGGTCACACAATGGAGGTGAGTATACCTCCACGGAGTTTGCAGATTTCTGCACCCAGCAGGGTATCAGAAGGCAGTTGACCATTCCTTACAACCCGCAGTAGAATGGGGTTGCAGAGAGGAAGAAAAGAGCCATAGTTGGTGCAGCGAGGCCGATGTTGCATGATCAGGCACTGTCATTCTACTTGTGGGTAGAGGCTTGTAGTACTGCAGTATATCTGCAGAACAAGAGTCCCCATGGAGCTTTGGGGAGGAAGACTCCTGAGAAGGCCTTCACTAGGAGTAGCCCTGATGTTGAGCACCTACGCATATTTGTGTGCTTGAAGTTCTCTCATGTCCCCTCAGAGAAGAGGACAAAGCTAGATCCCACAATTGAGAAGGGGATTTTAGTTGGATACTCGGAGGTCGCTAAGGCCTACTGGATCTACATTCCAGCACTAAGAAGAGTGGTGGTGAGGAGAGATGTCAGATTCGAGGAGGATAGAGCCTTCAAAAGATCTCTCGAATTGAGAGACAGAGTTGAGGAGGTCCCACAGTTGCAGAGTGATGCTTCGCAAGGGACATAGCCTCAAGTGTCGAGTACACCAAGTTCAGGGGTGACTGTTCTACCCGAGACAGTTTCAAGTACACAGATGTCAAGTATACAGACAGTTGGTTCAGGTGCTTCAAGGTCACAGACTACTTTCCAGAGATCTGTGCATGAGACTCAGGGGCATGAGGAGACTACTCCGCCAGAGGTTACTTCATGGAAGAGGAAACCAAGATGGTTTCAGAAGACCGTGAAGAAGGCCAAGGAGTATGTTGGAGAGCCTCAGAGGTTGATGAGAGAGAGAAAGGCACCAGAGAGGTTTGGTTCCCACTTGGCTATGGTGACGAGCAGAACAGATTCAGAGACCACTTTTCAAGAGCAGGTTGCAGACGTAGTCACCGAGTCCTTGCCAAGGGGCAAGGATGTCCACTTCAGGGACAAGTTGGGAGTGGTGAATGACACTTTCCTAGGTAAGAGCGAGTGTTGAGATTTGGGAACCTTGGAAAGTGGTCCCCTTGTGTTTGAGTCTCTAAACACAAAGGGGGAAAGTTTGACCCTCATGCTTGTATTTTATGTTATAATTTCACTTTGATTTTATTCACTTAAGTCTAAAGTGACTTTATTCACTTAAGTCTAAAGTGACTTTATTCATTAAGTCATAAAGTGACATTAATTCACTTAAGTCTGAAGTGACTTTATTCATTAAGTCATAAAGTGACATTAATTCACTTAAGTGTGAATTAATGAACATAAAGTGAACTATGGAAACTTAAGTGAATTATGAGATCTAATCTCATCCATTCATTTTGGAGAAAGGCTTAGATCTAATCCGGGCCCTTGGTTTTCTAGGTTATCCTTGAAATGAGGCTAAAGGAGGCAAATGAGGGAAAAGGACTTAGGAGATTCATTGTTCACTTGAATGATTTGGGCAAAGAGGAGAAGAGAGAAAAAATTTGAGAAGAAGAGAGGTGCACTTCTTGAGAGGAGAAGGGTGCAAGAGACTTGAGGGCGCACTTGGTGAGATGCTAAGGGCGCAAGGCTTGAGGAGTACAACGCAAGCTTGAGTGAGGGTGCACTCTTGGAGTAGGGGCGCACTTCTAGCAGGCAAGGGTGCAAGGTAAGGCAAAGGCAAGCTAGAGCAAGGGGCGCACAAGAGACTTGGGCGCTTTGTCCAAAGCAAGCAGGCAAGGAAAGAAAGAGGGCGCATTCATCCTAGAGGGGTGCAAATCCCAAGGAGGGCGCATTCTCAAACGAACTCCAAAGCCAAGCTCAAGAAGGAGTTGGCTATTGTACTAGATTCCTTTGTTATTGTTTCTTGTTGCTATTTTAGCTTGAGATCCCCATAATAAATTTTCTCTTTCGACTGGTTTTCCCCATGGGGGTTTTTCCAGGGTCATGTTGACCAAAAACACTTGTGTAAAATTGTCACGGTTTGCTTAGTTACTTTCAGCATAGTAGGTGTTAAAGATCCTAGAGGGTATTTTCTATTTTGAAGTATGATGAATGTGCTAACAATGGACAGCAAAGCTTCCTATTGAAACCCATTCAAGAGAAGCTTCAAAGAGACATTAAATCACTACCTAAGGGGCAGATTTGAAGAGGGTAAAGTTCAGATTTGTTGGCTGTTTTGGGCAGTGAGAAAACAGTCCTAAAAACAGTGAGAAAACAGTTTGAAAGTACCTTGAATTTAGTGCCCAACAAGAGGTCACATGACAGGCCTGTTGAGCAGCCTTAGGAACCTCAAATATATTCATGGTATCAAAGCCTAAGGGCACACGAGTGGCTGATTTTTGTGGCAAACAGTTGGCAGATTTTTCACTTGTTGGGAAGCTTCATTTTCACACTTGAGTTTTGTGTGTTGGAGGCAGATTTGTGTTGTTCAGTGTTGCTCAATTTTACTTGGTCAGTGTTGTATGAGTTTTAGCATCAGATGGCAGCCATGTTGATGGCAGGTTTGAGGGTGGAGGATAGGCTTGCGGGGGCAGGCAACTGGTCATCAATGGAAGGCCAGGATAGTCTTGATCTTGGAGGAACTTGAGCTATGGGATATTGTGGAGAATCCTGTAGTACCTGCTACAGATGCAATGCTCATGGCTGAGTTCCGGAAGAGGAACATCAGGGCCAAGAGGACTACCCTTGATGCGGTAAAGGACCATGTCATTCCTCACATTTCAGGTAAAGAGTTTGCATTTCAGATGTGGCAGTCATTATGCGGTCTTTACCAGAATCCTAACCAGAACCGGAAGATGGTGCTCCAGGAGAAGCTAAGGGGCACCAAGATGACGAAGACAGATACAGTTACCTCATTCCTCACGGGATTTTCTCAGATTCGTGATGAATTGGCAGCAGTTGGCAAGATAGTAGATCCCTCGGAATTGGTGAGGACAGCCTTAAATGGATTTTCCAAACCCTGGGAGAGTTTTGTACGAGGCATCGTGGCCAGAGAACATATGCCCAGTTGGGAGAGGCTATGGGATGACTTTGTGCAAGAGGAGCTTAGAGTTGGCTCCGAATCTTCTAGTCAACAGTAGGGTGAGGATGGTGATCTTGCTCTTTTGGCAAAGGGAAAGAAGAAGACCAAGCAGGGTCCCAAGTGAGGGGCCATGCAGCAACAAAGAGGAGGTGAGCAGCAAAGGGATATGAAAAAAGTGAGATGCTTTGCTTGTAACCAGTTGGGGCACTATGTTGGACAGTGTCCCAAGAAGAAGAAGAAGCAAGGTGGTACTGCAGCGACAACAGAGAACGAGGAGTTTGCCTCTCAGTTTGAGAGGGAGTGTTCCTTGATAGTTTGTTGTTCGATAGTTCAGTCGCCATCCAACGTCTGGGACATTGACAGTGGAGCATAGAGTCACATGTCAGGTGTAAGAGAGCACTTCACTGATCTCGGAGATCCAGATATTAGGTTGGAGATATTGCTTGGAGACAACACCATTGTCAGGGCGGCCGGGCGCGGCATAGTATCCTTTTAGAGGGAGTGTATGCCACCCTTGGTGTTCAGGGATGTATTGTATGTCCCAGGGTTGAAGAAGAATCTTATTTCAGTTTCCTCCATTCAAGATAGGGGGTTTGAAGTGTCCTTCAGAGGGACAGAATTCCTCATTCATCCTATGGGGTCCAGTGTCACTTCTAGCATAATGATTGGGACACGAGAGAACCTATACATATTGTTTTTCCAACCTTTGTATGCTTTGACGAGTAGAAGCAGAAGCAATCAGTTGTGTGAGCTATGGTATCAGAGGATGGCTCATTTGCATCATGGAGCTCTGAGATTGCTGAGAGAGATTGTGGCAGGTATGCCACAGTTCAGCGTTGAGCATCAGGAGGTATGTAGAGGGTGTGCTCTTGGGAAGTACACCAAGACTATCTTTCCCAGCAGTGACAGTAGATCAACTGGGGTACTTGACTTGATACACACAAATGTGTGTGGGCCCATGTCACGAGTTTCCTTGGGTCGTTGGGAGTATTATGTTACTTTCATAGATGACCACTCCAGGAAGACCTGGATCTTTTTCCTGAAGACCAAGAGTGAGGTCTTCAAGAGGTTCAAAGAGGTCAAAGCTCTTGTGGAGAACCAGACAGTAAAGAAGATCAAGGTTTTGTAGTCGCACAATGGAGGTGAGTATACCTCCACGGAGTTTGCAGATTTATGTACCCAGCAAGGTATCAAAAGGCAGTTGATCATTCCTTACAACCCGCAGCAGAATGGAGTTGCAAAGAGGAAGAACAAGGCCATAGTTGGTGCAGCGAGGTCGATGTTGATGATCAGGCACTGCCATACTACTTGTGGGCAAAGGCTTGTAGTACTGCAGTATATCTACAGAATAGGACTCCCCATAGAGCTTTGGGGAGGAAGACTCCTGAAGAGGCCTTCACTGGGAGTAGGCCTGATGTTGAGCACCTACGCATATTTGGGTGCTTGACGTTCTCTCATGTCCCCTCAGATAAGAGGACAAAGCTAGATCCCACAGCTGAGAAGGGGATTTTAATTGGATACTCAGAGGTCGCTAAGGCCTACTGGATCTACATTCCAGCACTAAGGAGAGTGGTGGTGAGGAGAGATGTCAAATTCGAGGAGGATAGAGCTTTCAAAAGATCTCTCAAGTTGAGAGACAGAGTTAAGGAGGTCCCACAGTTGCAGAGTGATGCTTCACAAGGGACACAGCCTCAGGTGTCGAGTACACCGAGTTCAGGGGTGACTGGTCTACCCGAGACAGTTTCAAGTTGTTAAATTTATATGCAGCAGCGAGAGCCATTCTCCTGGAGGATGGCCAAGACCCTAGATGTGTTCTAGGGCCCCTGGATGTGTTCCAGAGAATCCTTGCTTCGTGCTTGGATTGATCCTTGGATGTGTTCCTTCGTGGTTGATACAAGACCCTAGATGTGTTCTAGGGCCCCTGGATGTGTTCCAGGGAATCCTTGCTTCATGCTTGGATTGATCCTTGGATGTGTTCCTTGGTGG
>ML826471.1:63493-75195 GCA_009831015.1 Picea engelmannii | reverse complement strand
AGAGACTAATTATATCAATTATCAGTGGGTTTAACGATAAAATGGCTGTGGAGAAAAGGGTACAGTGAATGAATGGATTTTACCTTCGCATGCAAACATCCTGTGGACTGAAATAGGTCGAAAACCTTCTAAAATTGTGGTTCAGTCCCGATGAGATGGACATGAGTTTTGGCAAACTACCAAACCTCATTCACCTATTTGTTGACTTTAATTGTGGGGTATACTACAAAATTATTAGACCTCTCAAATTAATTTGTGGGTCTATGCCGCAACATAGTTTGTGTATATGTCAAGAGAGGAGGTACAGATTAGGGGATGGCCATCCCTCAAATTAATTTGTGGGTCTATGCCACAACATAATGTGTGTGTATATGTCAAGAGAGGAGGTACAGATTAGGGATTCAATCCCTCACATAGGTGTGGATCTATGTCACAACATCATGTGTATATATTAAAAGAGAAGGTGTGTACATATAAAGAGAGAAGAGGTATAGATTAGGGGATGGCAACTCACATAGGTGTAGATCTATGTCACAACATCATGTGTATGTATTAAAAGAGAAGGTGTGTAGATATAAAGAGAGAAGAAGTATAGGGGACGGTAATTCATATAGGTGAGGATGGTGTTCAAACATATGTTATAGGTGAGGATGGTGTTCCTAAATTAGTTAAGGATATATTTTGTGTTTTTTAATTTCATAATATTTTAATTTGGTATTTGGATTAAAGATTTATATTTAAAAGTAAAATGTTTTTTTATGTTAAGTAAAAATTTAAAAAAAAAAAAAAAAAAACATTTTATCTAAATTAAAGAATAATTTTGTTTTAAATGTGTAAATTTTATTTTGTGAAGATTAATTTTAATCAATATTTTTATTTTGTTAATTATATTTACATCCTTGAATGGGGTGCTTGCTAATTCACACGACCAAGTGGTAGGCCAGATCAAGACAAGACCCATCCCTAGAGACCAGGTGGTTGCAGGCTATCAACACATTGCCTTAACGATCAACCTGATCAATTTGAATAGCATGGAGGGTACTCTTTCGAAGTTGGATGGAACAGAGGGAAATTATGACAATGTGTGGGAAGACAATCGCTCAGTTGATCCCCCACATTCTCACGAACTTAATGAGGCTTCCTCTGTACTTCAGTTCATATCTGGCAATCAAAATGGAAGTGGGGAGTTTCCTTTGGCCGACGAGTATGATCTTTGGCATGAAGGAGTGGCAATGCCCACGATTTCAAATCATCCAACCACTCATGATCAGAATGAGCAAGGACACATATGATGATAGTTCGATCAGATTCATTCCAGAATTGAGTATGTTAAATTGGTATTGTGATGGTAATGCCTCTGGTTTTGTTTGGCTCTGGTATACAGATTATTCCCTCTCTTTTGTTGACAGTTTGACAAGTTTAGTTCTCCCTTTCCTTTGTCTAGTCATGGCTGCCAGAGGACGGAAACCTCGTTCTTCCTCTGTGAAACCTTCCCATGTAGTGAACGTTGCCATTGATGTTGTTGAGTTTTATGAGGACTTTGTCCTAGAGAAAGACAAAGCCAAAATGCCTGGACTTGAAGTTGAGGATCAACTCATCGGGGAGTTTAAGGAAGACGATGAGGTGGAGTTTCAAGTGGGGGGTTTTATTCCTGAAATAGGGTATACCCGGACCAGAAACTCAAAGTTCTATCGCACCCTAGATCTTTATTAGCACACCAAAACCATGGTTTCCATGGGTATGCTACCCAAGGAGAAGGACTTTTGCTAGCTAAAAAGAAAACTGGAAGCCTTGGAGATCCAGAACACCTATTTGCTCGAGGTGGTTACCTGGCTAGCTAAATGCCAAGGAGGTACCTTCGTCCCCCCAGTGGGTTCAGTCATCCGATATTTAGTGTTGATCCAGGTCCTGATGGATTCACCATGGGTCTAAGTGTTACACCTCAAAATTACTCACTTTGATAGTGTCACAAGTGTCGTCATTACAAGTGTTGTAAGTGTCGCATCTTGTCCGCAAGTGTCGTCATTACAAGTGTTGTAAGTGTCGCATCTTGTCCACAAGTGTCGCATCTTGACTACAAGTGTTGCAAGTGTCACAAACAGTATACTGCCATATTGCTTATGTCGTGCCTCTAACGACATCACAAAGACACTTAAGACACCCCAAAGACTAGTTTTGAAGAAGAGAAGTCACTTGACAGGGAGTATGAACCTTTTTCCATTGAAAAAACCACAAAAAAAAATGGATTTTGGAGAGGAGCACTCCCCTACTCACTGTTAGGGAGTGTTGGCGCTTCCTGAGCCTCTTTGGGGGAGTGTTTGAGCGCCTTGTGCACCCTTTTGGGTGAGCGCTACCCTCTTTTTAGCAAATTTTGGGTTTGTTGAGGCAAATCAGGGAAGAATCACTCAACTCCTGAAGGTAGTTGGATTTGAATAGATGGTCAAGGCATGATCTTAGGGAAGATCCTCAACTGAAGGATAGGAATCCTCAACTTATCCCAAATATCTCTCAAGTGGTTGGATCTCTCCAAGGTTATATAAGGAGGCTTTCTCATGGTGAAAGGTACATGGAAAAGATTGGAGATGTGAAACTTATGATCTCATGAGTGAGATATCATCAAAGCAGTCAATGGAGATTACTTGAGCGAAGGGGTTGGACAAGGAGAACTGGAACAAGTTGTTGCACCTTCATTCAAAGGATTGTAAGTACTTTTACTTGCTCTCATTAATAATCAATGCTTGGCATGTTTCTTTCAAACTTGTGCTTGTTCCATATGAGTTTGTCTGCAGTAGATGGATCTATGATTGAGCTAATCTCAGTAGAGTAGAAAGTCCATTGTATCTTTGTTTGTCCTACAGGATCTATCAGGGAGCTCATGATCGAAGCTCAGCCAGGACTTTGCAAGGACAAACGTCGATAATAAGGTGCATATCTTTATCCTTCTATTTTATTCATTAGCTTGATTAGATCTAAAAGGATGTCAGTGTCCATGTTAATCACTTTTATGTCTTGGCCTTAGGAGTCTAGAGACCAAGAGGGAATCCACTTGTCCGCAGGGGGATTCACCTACAACAAAAATTGGCGAATCCACTGGGGAGGAGCTCTGATTTTTGTTTTCATTCCCTAATCTTGTTTTGGCCCTTTGCCCACTGATTTGATCTTCCCCATATTGTCATGTTGATTCTTAGATTTGTTTGATTGCCTCTTTACGTCATCACGATCAACTTGATTGACTGAATTTCATTGATTTTTTGAGTTTCTAGGCCTTTTTTTGAGCTTTTGTAGCAGAGTGCCCCCCTACCCTTGCTAGCAGAGCACCAACATTCCTTGGTGGTCTTACAAAGAGTGTTGGAGCGCTCTGGTACCCCTTACACCAGAGCGCTATCCCATTTTCAGTGAAAATCATCTAGGTTTTCAATTTTTGAAGTTCAGTGTTTGTCTTTTTTCACTTGCTCAGGGTCTCATACTCTCAGTCCATCTTGATATTGGCTTTCAAACACCTTATTTATGAGAATTCATCCTCTTTTGTTTGGGATTTTGACATTTTCTTTCCTCGCCTTGAAGTCACTCTTTGTCTTTGTTGACCTAGAGTTAACTTGTTGTTTTCTTCTCCTTTATTTGACTGAGTGAAAACTTTTGTGAGGAAATCCAAAGGTCTGTGAACCTTTTCATTTGATATTTGAGTTCAACTTTCCATCATTTCTCTTTTGTTTGAGGTTTTTTGGTTCTTGTTTGCAATTTGGTTATCTTTGTCCTTCTTGTTTATTCACAACGATAGTGTATTTTTTTGTTTTGTGTGAGGTTTGCTTCTCATTGTTTAATCCTGAACTCTGATTGACATTTAGAAGTCTTACGTATGATTATCATTAAAATATAAGAAAAAGGACATATTTTAGTGATTGGTTTGGATATTAGAAGGCATTTCTGAAATTTTTAGCATTGCATTGGATTTCATTGAGAAACACTTGTATGAGGACATTGCATCTTAGTGTTTGATAGTGAAAACAACTTTCTCTCTTTCCTTTAAATAGCCATTCATCGAAAGACAAGATTGCTTATCATTTTCTTGTGCATATTTTTTAGGAATTGAGTCATCATACCATCAGTTTCATTGTCATGCACCCTTTGAGTAAAGAATGGCCATAAAATCAACGCTAATTAAAAATTATCTAGAACATGTTTGTTTTTAGGATCTTCCACCAACATTAGACTAGGATTAGCACTTTGGATCAGGCTGTGAGTACAACTCTCCAAAGTTTTCAAAACAAACATTAACATCCTGAGAAAGGGAGAGTCAAATCCAATTGTCGTATAGGCTTTCTGGAATCCCCCTATCACACAGGGGTTACTCACGAGGTCGCATTCGAGTGAGTTACGGAGATTATCCCTCCGTGGTTCAACTGTTTGTAGTGGTCGGATCGTATATTGGGGGTCACTTGAAGGTATACCCATGATTATGTGTGGGAGCCTCTCGAGTTGATTTCGAACTTGTTATCCTACCCATATGTTCAGATCGGACTGTCGACTGTACCCGCCCAGGGGTTGACTGCGAGTTAGTGTCTGTAGTTGCCATAATCCTTAGGTACTTACATGAGGTGACAGTGAAGGGAAGTCTCACTGTACCTGGGACAGGCATTGGTCAAACTCACTCGGGCTCCTTGGAGGGTAAATCCACAATTACTGTGTGAAAGCTTGCACCAAGGTGAAAGTCCGTTAAGCAGATCACCATTGTAACTGTTCCACCATATCCTAGCCCCTTCTTGACTTGATCACGCGACGTTGGATTTCGTCATGAACTAGTACGATCATCAAGAGAAGTTTTGTTTGCTTGGTTTTGATTCCTAGATTTTATTAGCATATGTTGTTTCTTTTTGTTAGTTGGCCTTAGATTTTCAGCGTGTATTGTTATTCTCCAAAATTGAGCCTGTAGACGATAAAGGTCTTCACTGATCACGTAGGATGCAAGGGCTGCCTCCGAAAGGCTACCAACCCTTAACTCCTAACCCTCCAGAAGACAACTATCGTGGAGAGGTAGAAAATCAATCTGACGTTGGGAGTGTTGTTGCTCCTTTGTAAGACAATTCAGAAGGCGCTTTGGTTACGGTTGAGAATCTCACTCCTTGCACTACATTTGTGTCGGTAACCCCTCTCGAACCACTTTCGCTTCGTTTAGACTCCCTTGGGAACATCATAGACGAAGAGGTCCCACAGTTGCCTGAGAGAGCTTTTACCGAAACATATATGGGATCCACAGAACCAACCTTTGGTGATGAGTATAGGACTCATGTTCGTCTTACCACTGCAGTAGATACAAATCCCACACCTGCTCGTTTTGTATGGAGGAATTCATCAGGACGCGATCTCTATGAGCATTTTGAATCCTTTTGACAACCCTTTAATCCTCATGACCCTCCTATTGAAAGTGTGTCATCTGGTCAAACGATGAATCACCCCATCGATCAGGTCATTAACCCTACTATTGTGTCAGCACAAGTCTATCCTAATGTTGGACTCATCACCTCTACTCATTCCCAAGGCACTTCGATCCCTACCCTCGCTTTTACAAACTTTCACTCTACAGCTCCACATGTTCCGTACGATCCTGCTGGGACATCTTTTCACCCGAGAATGCAAACCGTTGTCAACCAAATACAACCGACTGGAGGGCAACCACCATCTAGTGAACCTATCCCTCCTAGAAGACCACCATCCTATGGTGGGCCTACCCCTCCCGGGGGACAACCCCCTTTTCATGTTCTTCCCGGAGGGAAACCTCCCTTCGCCAGTCATACCCCGGTCGTTAATCCACCGCTGGCAGGGGGGAAACCTTCGTCTGCTGGAAACCCTTCACAATCCCGGGGAGTATCTTCCGGAGGCACATTTACCCACCCCCATGCTGGGGGGCAGTCATATCATAACCCATAAGGAGGAGTATCAAATCTTGTTCCTTCCGGAACATCTTATGGACAACCTTATCTGGGCGGCATCCCAAACACCACCTGGAGTCCTCAAGGACAACAACCTTATACTCCCTATGGGCCTAATGTGTATCTGCCTCTAGGATCTACTCCGTACCCTCCTCAAGGGCACAATGTTTATCCTCCTCATGGGCAAGCGAATCACCCGGCTTATAATGCTCAAAACCCGCCGGGTTATGCAAATGTTTCTCAGCCATCATCAAATCTTGTTTATCCTAGTCAACGATAATCGTACGTAGGAGGACCTACTAGTTACAACTATTCACCTAACCCAGTTTATGGTCCTACTGGTGTTCCTATGCCACACCAGTATCATCCACAAATTAACCGACAACTACCTTTCCTTGCGACTCTAGATCTCCCAGACTTGTCTCGGTTAACTAATGATCCTATTTTTCATTCACCGGTTTGGCCAGTTATTCCAACTAAACTTCCTTCCGATATTCTGAAATTTGACAGAAAATCTAGAGAAGATCCAAATAACCATGTGATGACTTTCCATTTGTGGTGTTCATCAAACTCTCTCATGGATGATTCTATACGTTTGTGTCTTTTCCAACGAACACTTACTGGCTCTGCAGCAAAGTGGTATATTGAACTACCACGTGCTTCTTTCCATGATTTCAACTCCCTTGCCATGTCTTTCCTCGCACATTTTCAACTACCTATTCACTACGAGATGGGTACTAAACTCTTGACCTCCCTTCGTCAAACTGACTCCGTGCATATCTCTGACCATATTCATGAGTGGAGACGACAACGAAGGATGATCAAGGTAATCATTCCTGACATATTATTGGCAGAATGGTTCGCTAAATCACTTTTACCTCCGATCGCTCGCGATGTCGCTATGGGTGGCGTGGTCACCAAGGAAGAAACCATCGCTCTGGATTAGTACTTAGATTTGGTTTATTCACAATCTGGTACTTTGTATGATTTGCTTCCAAATGTTGCTCGAGCTAATACCGATCCATCCAAGCCGTCATCCTCATCTCATGCGGGCGGTGTTATTGGTTCCGTCAAAACTCAATCTACTTCCCAATCGACCACACTCTCCTCTACCTCCCCCCAAACTCACATATCTAAGGTGAATACAATTCAATTTGCGCCTTCACAACAATCCAGAGGTAAGAAGAAGACAAAAAAAAATCAAAAAATACTAATAACAATAAACAGCCAAAAAATCAAGCTCAAACACCTGCTACCAAAAAACAACCACAACGGAAACTGAAATTCTCATGTATCATTTGTGGTGACGATCACTACACTCAAGACTGTCCACATCACAATGAAGTGGCCAAACTTTTCCAGGTAAATTCACAACCTGTTGTGCTTACTCAACCTTTTCCACAGCAGTAATCCATGGTTGCTCAAACCCCCTCTCCTAGGGGCAGTTCTAGCCATCCTCATGACAAGGGCTCGACGAGTGCACATATTTATATGTTTAATGGGATTAATTTGAACACTCGCTCTAAGACATACAACACACCAGGTAACCCTGACAAAGGAAAAGTTATTAATGGTACCGGTACTTTACCAGATCCATCACCGTCCTCCGTTAGTCCTCCATCGGTTAATCCTCCCTCTGGACCACTTCAGATTGAGAAACCTACGTTCGAATCTATTTTACGCCCTCCTAAGAGCACTATCTGTAAATCTACCTTTAATCCTAGTTCACTTACTGCCCAGAACTACAACATTGTTGAAGATTTGGCTCAAGCATTGTGTGTTATGTCTGCGTTGGAAGTTCTACAACACTGCCCCAGTCAACGTCGAACACTCTTGGATGCTATTAGCATTGTTGATCCTAAGTCGTCCAACCATATCATGTTTAACCTAGATAGTTATGCGTCTCGAATCTCCCACCAACTTGTTTTCCAAGTTGATGTTGTTGTTCACAATCAACAAATCCACCGAACTATTCTGGATGAGGGAGCCTCAACTTGTGTCATGTCTTTAGCGTGTTGGAAAGGTTTAAAATCAATGACACTTAACAAATCCCCAACAATGTTACGCGCCTTCGATGGGCGAGGTTTTCATCCCTATGGGCTTTAACAGTCCCTGCCCATCCAATTGGGTGGAAAAACTGTCACTGTTGATGTTGAGGTGGTCGATGCTCCCCTCGATTACAACTTGGTACTTGGAAGAAGTTGGTTTTATGCTATGACTGTTGTTGCCTCGTCGGTCTTTCGATGTGTACAATTTCCTCATCAGGGCAAAATTGTCACTGTTGATCAGTTAGATTTCTACACAACCAATGCTCGCGCTCCCGCTACCAACAACATTCCTTTCTTGGGAGACCACAAGATCATGTATGAAAGTGTTGGTGTTGGCTTACTGAAAGATTATAGCCTCATGGGTACCTTCCCTACACCACTTCCACCGACTACACATCATATTGCCACTGTCGATATGATTTCGACCACGACTTATCAATCTTTGGAATCATCTAACCCTTGGATTGTACCTAGTCCTTTGGAATTCAATGCACTAGGTGACACTGTGCCACTTAGTTTAGCCAAAACCTCATATGCTTCTATCCAATCTGCTTCTCCCTCTTTGGATTCCCAACATCCATTGGCACCCGACAATTACTCGATGTCATCACGGTTAAGTTCCTTGTCGTCTGCGATCGATTACATCTCCCCAATTTTTCCCTCTAATGAAGCTCTTATGGAAACGTTGAGCATTGACGAGCTACCTCAGGATGATAACCACCGTCGATCCTCTTTTCTTCCTCCTCGTGAAGAAATTTGGGAAGATATACACTCTATATCCGCTCCTGACATCGATTTTTTGCCGTCTCCCATGCCTTCAACTTCCGATGATTTGGATCCGGTAGTTGACATGGTAATGTCTTCGTTAGGGCTATTGGAGCCTGATCTCCTTACCCCTGACGAGATCCTCGACATGTTTCCATTCCATAGGGATTTTCTTCCATCCAGTGAAGATCTCTTGGAAGCCATGACTGAGTTTTGTCCCTTGACATGGTGTCCTTCCATGACGTTATTCTCTTGGAAGCCATGATCAAGGAGAGTCCACGAGCACAGTTTCTCTTCTCTGTAGCAAGCTCGTTAAAAAATGAAACAGAGGTCACGAGCATAGTTTTTCCTCTCTGTGGCAAGCTCGTTAAAAAATGAAACAGAAGCTTTGAGCATAGTTTTCCTCTCTGTAGCAAGCTCGTTAAAAAATGAAACAACAATCTGGGGATTGAACCTGGAGTCATGAGCATAATTCTTTTTCATGTGTCAAGCTCGTTAAAAAATGAAACAATCACCTCTCTTGAACCTTCATTTCATCCACCCTTATCCTTTTTCTCCATCTAGTAGAGAAATTGGTGACAAACTCAAAGTCGGTGAATGAATTGAAGCTTGGAGGGCATGTCTCCAGCCTTTGATGATCATTCTGGAGTTAAGCCACTGGCTTTCAAGCTGGGGGTATACCGAGCTTAGTCTTTGTTCTTTCTCGTGCTCGTAAATCTATGAGAATGCAACCGGGTAAAATTTTATCTCTTTTTCAGACCTGCATGGATATACGAAAAAGGAACCCCTTGGAGTCGTCTTTGAGCTCTTTTTAGACTCTCTAAACATGAAAAGATTGCCGAGTGATCTTGCTTCCTTTCCCACTCGTTAAAAAGTTTGAAAGGGAGTCTTTCGAGTGATAATTTATCTCTTTTTTGGCCTCGCAATACTAACATTACGAAAAAGGACAACATTGGAGTCGTCTTTAAGTTGTTTTTAGACCCTATAAATATGAAAAACCACCGAGTTTACCTTCTCTGGACTCGTTAAACAATCATACATTGAAGGGCCCATACGGGACCGAACCCTTACTTCTTCCAGTTCATTAAACAAAGGAAGAGGGACTTACCCAAGGTGAGTCATATCGAGCATGTGTTACCCTCCTCAAGCTCGTTAAATTTAAAAAGAGGTACTCATCTATCTGGATGGGGGAAAATTGAAAGAAGCAAGCCAAACAATTTTATGAGAACATTAAAAGTAACCCTTGCAGTCGCCCTTGAACATGACACTTTGTCTTTGCACACATTTCAATCCGTTGAACCTCTGCACTAAACCAATCCTTTGAGTTTCCTCACTCCTTTAGGTCATCCGGCGTAAAGTCACAACATCCAATACATTATCAAGTTTTGGTCCATGTCAAGTTTCTGTTGTTGTGCCTCAGTGTTCAAGGGAAGTATCTGCCTCAAGAGTCAGCCATCACAAATATCTTGTTTCAATACCTGTGTCAGTCCATGTTCATTTGATCTACCGATTACATCTCTGTGTCAGTTTCGTGTCATTGATGGGGGATACATCAAGGCCCTCCTTCGATGAGTCTATTCATGTCGACTTCAACACATTATCCGAAAACTAGACTTAGAAACTAGTTAGTACCTTGGGACCTGCATGCCTTAATGGCGGGCCTCCTCGTGTCTAACAGTGGGTTTACATCATTGACCCTTGATTGGATGATTCCACAGATGTTCAACTTCAGCTCATTCATTCACATTCGTCGGTATGTACTAGAGTACTTTGGGAATCATTGACATCAATGGTGATCTCCCTCATGCTTGTTAACGGTTTACATCATTGACCGGTAATCAAGTAGTTTCTTCCATGTTCAACTTCAGGACATCTATTTGCATGGTTGGATTCATACTGCATCGGGATCAGTAAGAATACCCTGGGTTGAGTGTCATCACTCTTATGTATACTTTGCCCAAGTTGTGAAGGAGTTTTCTTTTGAACTATGACACATATACTGTTACACAGATCCACTTTGTATTGGTCGTGGTTATGTCTTGTCATCTCGTAGATCCACTGTGTATTTTTCGTGGCTACGATCAGTTCAGGTCATAGAAGTAAAGATCCACATTGTATCTGCGGTGGCTATACCATTTTGTCAATATAATTATGGATCCACAGTGTATTTTATGGTGGCCATACCTAAAAAGTCTTTATCACTCAAGCATAGGTATGCATGCCTTGGGTTTGAAACATGTCATAATATTTGTTTGATGGTTGTGTGCAACTTTTTCTAGTTTCTCTGCGTCCATACCCTTGCTCGAAAAAGTCTACAAATTACTTCAGTCATCATCGTCTTCTAACTTCATACTTTTGGGGGCAATCTGTTACACCTCAAAATTACTCACTTCGATAGTGTCGCAAGTGTTGTCATTACAAGTGTTGTAAGTGTCGCATCTTGTCCGCAAGTGTCGCTTGACTACAAGTGTTGCAAGTGTCACAAATAGTATACTTCCATCTTGCCTATGTCGTGCCTCTAACGACATCACAAAGACACTTAAGACACCCCAAAGACTTGTTTTGAAGAAGAGAAGTCACTTGACAGGGAGTACAAACCTTTTTCCATTGAAAGAACCACAAAAAAATGGATTTTGGAGAGGAGCGCTCCCCTACCCACTATCAGGGAGTGCTAGCGCTTCCTGAGCCTCTTTGGGGGGGTGTTTGAGTGCCCTGTGCACCCTTTTGGGGGAGTGCTACCCTCTTTTTAGCAAATTTTGGGTTTGTTGAGGCAAATCAGGGAAGAATCCCTCAACTCCTGAAGGTAGTTGGATTCGAATAGATGGTCAAGGCATGACCTTAGGGAAGATCCTCAACTGAAGGAGAGGAATCCTCAACTTATCCCAAACATCTCTCAAGTGGTTGGATTTCTCCAAGGTTATATAAGGAGGCCTTCTCATGGTGAAAGGTACATGGAAAAGAT
>ML826471.1:0-63393 GCA_009831015.1 Picea engelmannii | reverse complement strand
AAAGCCATAATATAATCGTTTACTAAAATCACAATTATTATATTTAATTTTTCCAATGATATTATTAATTTATATTATTTAACTATTATAATATATTAAATTTATTTAATTAAGTTTAAATTATTAAATATCAAGAAGACATAAAAATAAATTTTATCTATACACTTTCAATGTAATGGTTTTACAATTTTTAACTCTATTACCAACTTTATCAATCTTCTATTAAAAAACATGTAAAAGTATGTATGTATTAGTTGAATCTTCTATTAAAAAAGTATGTTAAGTATTGTATTTTGTTGATTTCAGAGTTCATAATTTATTTTTAGGCACATGGTCGTGGGCGCTTAGGCCACGGGTCCAAGAGTCGTAGGTTGAAGGTAGCCTGGGGTTTTTCTCTCACTTTCCATCAGTTTGTTTCCGAGAGGTCTAATTAGGCCTTATCACTGTCTTATTTCTCAACTCTGAGTCATGTGATCGTGTAGAGGGATCCACATGGCAATGGAAGGCCAAGATGAAGAGTTGGTGGACTATGAACCTAGTTTGATCAAACAATTATCTTTTAGACCGCAGCTTGAGTTCGATAGGGGGGGATTATCCATATTACGATGGAGATACCCGGAGAAAATGCTCTACAGGGAATGTCTTTTTCTAGATCAATGGAAGATAATTCAAATTTTAATGAGCAATATGGCTTGCTTGTGTGAGGTAATGCAGTTTCATCCCCTTTGTCCTCCAGGCCATTGGCTCCATGAAACCATTCCTTTGATCTTCCAGAGGTAGACAATCAAGTAGGGTTTGGTTCTGGTGTAAAGTCAGGCACAAAAGTGGCTATTGGAAAACACAATAAGAAGTGTATCAAAGTTTGAACTGAACTGGTGTATATGTTCGTGTGCAAGGATGTGGTGATTGCGAATGTGGGGAGGTTTTACAGGATGACTCTGGTGGGGAATTTTAGCGGTGAAACCCTGAAGGAAGGTTCACTTTCTAGGTGGTTGAAACATAATTGGAAGCCAAAGTTGGATTACATTCCAATTTTCCATGTTCTTATACGAGGTCGGTTGGTGTTTATATTTCGGTTTATGTTTATATTTCAAACCATAATAAATTAATGGCAATAAAAGGCCTTGGAAAAATGTTGCAATGTAGACGAAGGGCAACACTCCCTCCACAAAGGCACCCATAAATGAGACAATATTGATCAAGGAGGATCTCTAAAACCAAGTAAAGTTTAAGTTCTCAAATTATGATGAAAATGTACTCATGTCGAAGAGCTCGACGAGAGATTTCCAATGACGCTTGAATGGGCTCAAACGGACATCGTATGAGAAGGTTATCGCATTCTGAAGTTTTGGCCAAACATGCAAAAATGTTGACAAGGATGACACGTGGCATCACTAGTAGATGACACATGGAAGTACAATCATGAAATATGGAAATATGGACATGACATGTGGCAGTATGAACACGACAGAGGGCAGTACAAACCTAACAAGTGGCAGTACGAACATGACATGTGGCAGTATATATATTGACATGGCACTGTATGGATGCTGACACAACGTGTCGACTGGATCGTACGGATGCTGACGTGTCATGTTGACTGGGTTGTACAGATGCTGATGTGGCATGTTGACTAGACTGTACAATTGATGACATGGCAGGATGATGTGGCATTGATATGGTAAGCTAACGCAGACAGTTGAATGTGCAGGGACATGACCGCCACGTGGGCCAATCAGAGGCCACCACACAGCAGGCCAGATTTTGCCAAAAGGGCCTTATCAACTTTGGAACGGTTGGTGGGTGGATCAAACTCCTGACCTCACTTCCAACAACCAACAGTTTTGACCAACGAACCACTGATGGAGCTTGTTACGGTTAACTAATAATATTTATTTAAAGTTGTATTGTTGTAGCAACATACGAAAGGGGGAGGTCCATGGGCTTGACCCCATGACCTCCACCCACATAATACACAACATAGTCATTGCGCCCAACCACATATGCCTTGTTATTGTACACAAATTTATTATATTTGTTATTTGAATATTTCATAAGCCCAAAAAATCACTAAGGCCGCGGGTTTGAACCATCGACCCATTGATATATATTCAAATGACTTTACCATTACACCACATGGAGTGGATTGGTAAGGAATTGTTGTAATACTATATATATGCAAATGTTTTTCCTCCATAAAACTTTGAAGAAATGGGTTTTGTAAGCCAAATTTTGGAAAACCGAAAGTGGAGAGAGGTTTTGCTAGGCTAGTCAACCATTTTTGCAGTAGATTAGTAGCTTGTCATTGAAAGGTTTTTGTTAAGTATTCATTATTATACAGATGTGTTTCCTATATAATTGAAGGATTGAGCATTTTCAATCCTTTTTAACTGTAGGAAGAGAGGGGAAATTTGTTTCCATCTATTTGTAGCCTTCCTATAGAAGCCGAAGACATTTTTATTGTAGGTTTAAGATCCATTTGTAGTTTAATTAAGCATTTGGAGTGCTTCACACTATAGTAATGAACCGGTTGCACGGTTGAAGCGGCCTAGAGATGTAGCCCAATATGGGTGAAGTTCGTTATCAACTTGTGTTTTTGTCTTTCTGTTGTGCATTTCTTCAATTAAGCTTTTAATTTGTGCTTTTAAGCTTTATAATTTAAGTTATGACAATTATTTTCAAATCAAGTCAGTGAATTTTGGATCAAATACAAACCCTTGTATGTCAAGAACCCCATGCCTAGAAGTCTTTCCCAATCCACCTAATATTCATTTCATGGCTTAGATGGGGTCTTCTTGGGAAACATCCCTTGACTTGGGGATTGGCCTACCCAATAGGGCACCTTGACACCCCTCCCATACCTAAATTTGGCAAAGTTTATAAGGTCTTTGAGCATTTGTTTAATTTGAAAAGGGGGGTTTGGTGCACATGTTTGGGTGGTTCTTTTATTAGATGTGGCTTACTTGGCATGACTCATATGACTTGTGGACCCTTGTAGGGCATACATGTTTTTCTTTGCAGGACCTTTCCCGATGAAAACTATTCGTGAAGGAATTGTGCCACTTGGACCTTCATAGAGGCTTGGAAGCCCATGAGATGGATGTTAGACCCCACGTCTGGAGCACCATTGATGATGAGTGTTGCACATGGAAGATGAAGTATGTTTCCTTTCGAAGCATCCTAGCATCATTGGAGGATGAGCTTGCACCCTTATCCATTTGGACGTTGGCCTTTGGAGGCCTAAAACGTCATCATTAGCCCTGGACGTCATCCTTGGGGATAGGGTTTAATGAAGCATGTGGTAGTTTGACGGGAGGAGCACATGGCATAACACTTTGGCACTTGAAGACATGACACATGGCCTTTGGAGGCCCAATGTTCCACCATTTCAGAGTTGACGTCACAATTATGAGCCCTGTGTCACCCTTATAGGGCATGATGTCACCTTATTAGGACTATTTTTTATGTAAATTTTATATTTTGAATTTATGAAAGAGAAATTAGAGGGGTCGACCCTCTTATGTTTTGTTGTAAACAAATTAAAGTGGACAAATTGGTTTGCAAGGCCTGATATAAATAAAGGACCTTTCTATTTAATTTTATGATCATAACTTCTCAGCTTTTTTGAGAGAACACATAAAAAAATTTCGCCCTTTTAGGGTTATTGGCTCTTTTACCTTATGTGTTATCTCTTGAAGGTCAAGTGTGGATATTTCTTGCTGATTTTTTGGATGGTATTGCTGCAATTAGGGTTTATTCTTATCGTATCTTAGTGAAGTAAGTAAATTTCTGCAATTTCATTTCATGCTATTAAATGTTTCATGGTGAATTTTACTTGTTCATAGTAAACATCTTGCTTGGTAAAATCCTAAGAGAGAAGCATAAGTGTGTCCTTTTCTGACAAGGTTAATTTCATTCATAAATTTGTGAAAGAAATTCTACCTAGGGTTAGACTCCTAAAATCCTAAAGTGCTAGCACTTTAGGATTTTACCCCCAGACTCTTGATTGTTGACCTAGATGAAGCTACAAGTAGGGAGAAAAGGTTTCTAGGGTCCAAAAGTGCTTGCACCATGTTATTGCACAATCTGTAGTTTGGGAAAATCCCAACCCAAACCACAAAGGTGTGACAACTATGGGAGTATTTACCCATTGTCACCTTAGATAAACACTCCCCTCACTTTAGTGATGATAGAATCACCACAAGGGGGGAATCTCAGGTGACCCTAGGGGGATTAAAACAGAAAGTGAAAGGATATGAAAGGTGCCCCTATAGGTCAAGGTCAAATGCAAAAATGAGGCTTAAGAATGAGTCTCATGAGAAGGTATTTGGTTGCCAAGGAAGTGTAGCTGCAAAACAATGATAGCCCTGCCCAAAACAAGATAATATATAGCAAATGAAGTCTCAAAACTCAAGGGGATTCAACAAGAAAACTTGCTGTTCAAAATTGCAGCAGTATGGAAATATATATATCAGCAACAAGTGATAATAAGAGCTGCAAATTTAACCATCAAAGTCAAGTACAATATATTGAAAACAAAGCTAGTAATGAGTAGATGAATTTTCGATGATTAAAGCAAGACTTTGACAACAATTAGAGGGTTGTTAGTTAATGTTATCAATAAGATTTGTAACAGCCTTATGGATGTAGCAAACAATTTATATAACAACAAATTCTAGCCAGTAGAATCAATGAGTAAACCACCCAAAAGATAGCTAATAACTAGTAGATTAATTATGGCAGCTTGCAAGTAAATTTTAGTGGTAGAAAAGTGAGTAATTATTGAAAGGAAGATGAGTTTGTTGCAGCTCTATTGGATGTAGCATTAAGTTTATACAAAAATGAGATCACTTGGACAATCAAGATGCTCCTAGGGCACAAGAAAGCTTATAACATGTAGAATTAAATCCAACTTGAACAATTGCAATATCTCAAGAAAACATGTATACCAATGCATGAATATTCAATCTCCTACGTGAATATTCAATCTCCAATGCAAGTAGATTATTTCTTTATCTATTCGGTTATGGAGTCTCTTGTATATGAGCTAGGGTTTGTTACTTCTCTAGTGGTGTAATCCCTTTTACTCCCCAGAGAAAACAAAAGCTTAGCAAGGTAAATCTAGAAGGGTGTAATCCCTTTTACTCATTGTAGCAATATTTACAAAATATATTTTTCAATGACAACAAGATAGATATGGATGGAGGGTGTATGCCCTTATACTCCTCCAAGGATTTATACAAATTAAACTTTAAACAAGAAGAAACGATACAATTATGCAAAAATTCCTTACCAATTTCAAGAGATAGCATGAAAAACCCTTCTTTATCGAGAATAGTCGATCATATTACCAAGAAACAAGCATCCAAGATAGAGCCTAGACTTTTCTTCCAATAGACAAGTAAAATCATTCACAATTGCACCAAAGAGAGACAGAGCGATTTTCCCAAGTAGGGCGAAAATTTCATCCAAGAGAGTATGTAATTATCAAAACCATGATGACAAAATGAGAGTGAGATGACCTTTATTTATACAAGGTCATCTAACCCTAATTTGTCCGCTTTAATTTGTCAACCACAAAATAAAAGAGGGTCGACGCTCTAATTTGTCTTTACATTTAAAAAAAATGAAATAACATTAAAATAAAAGCCTCTAATGGGTGACGTCATGCCCTAAAGGGTGACGTTAGGCCTCCAAGAGAAACATTGAGCCTCTAGTTGAAAGTCGTTGGGTCTCCATATGCCATGTGTCACCTCGTCATGTGCTAGAATGACTGCCAATGCATATATATCCATCAAATCACATCACATCACCATCATCATCATCAAACCTATCATAAACCCATCAAGAAAGGTGACATCAAGGGCTAAGTTATGACATTCTAGGCCTCCCAAGGCTAATGTTTAGGTGCAAGGGGCCACAATGTGATCATCTCATGTTGTATAACTATGTCCAAAGGCAACATTCATCTTCCCAAGTGTGTAATGAGTGGGATTGCTTCATCGAACCTGTGGGCTTGAAGCCCCTATGAAGGTCCATGTGATCTTGTGCCTCCATGGAAAAGCTTTCACCTAGCAGGGTCTTGCAAAGACAAACAAGTACGCCCTCCAAGGGTGCACAACTCACATGTATCATGCCAAGTAAGCCATATATAATAAAAGAACCACTCAACATGTGCATCAAATCCTCCCTTTTCAAAATAATATAATGCTCAAATACCTTATACGACTTGCCAAAATTAAGTATGGGAGGGTTGTCATGGTGCCCTATTGGGTAGAGCATTCCCCAATTCAAGGAGTGTTTCCCAAAAAGATCCTATCTAATTCATGTAAAAGAGTATGAAGTGGATGGGGGTGTAACTTTTGGGCATGGGGTTTCTTGACATACAAGGGCTCATATTGTCTCATTTATGGGTGCATTTGTAGAAGGTGTGTTGCATCCTCATTTGCAATGCAACCTTTTTCCAAGCCCTTTATTTTCCATTAATTGATTAGGGTCCAAAGCATCGAGTGATATGTGCAATGGAAATTAAGAAGAACCACAATGCCACTTGAAGCTAGGAACACACAGAGTGTTATGTGCAAGGAAAGTAAAAGACATCACAAAATGCATTCCCTCAACAAGTGGGGCATTTATTTAGTTATGTGTTTTATTTTACAGGTCCTTGAATTTTGTGGAGAAGTGTTTCATTTCTCTCAGGACCTTAGGGCGAGCATCTAGAGGATAATGTATGGATTTTATCTTTTTCCAGCTACAATTCCTCTAGGCCTTTAACCCCTTCTTCACATGAAATAAAGTACAAGCCCTTCTTGGGTCAATATGCCCGAAACCCAAAAGATGAGGAAACAAAAGGGAATAAGTGTGGAAAGAGATAAGTATGTGCGGAAATGGTACAATGACCCTTCAAGGAGACCCCCCTAGTAGCAACCCTTTTCTTGAGGGTGACCCACTTGCTAGGACAACATTTCAAACATCAAGGTGAAATTAGGCAAAAGGCATAATTTCCAAGCAAAAGTTTTCAGAATCAAGAACAGACCCTTTGCAAAAAGTTTTGTTATCACACCAAGTTGCCTTGGGTTTTTTAGTTTGTTTTCATCTTTTCCTAAGCCTTAGATTTTAATTTTTTAATTTCACTCCTTTTAAAAGATGTGTTTGTTAGGACCCCCTTGATAAATAAAGTGTTGAGTCATGACTTATGTTTTGATCCTCATTCGAATTTGGACTTAGGACCGTTTTTGTCCATGACCTAACTTTGATCCCCCTCATGATTTGTCACTAGGATCGATTCATTCCACGAATAGCTTGATTTGACAGGCCATTTTCCTCACTCATGCCCTTGTAGCCCTACCTTATTGTCCTTTGCTTACCTGTCAAATCATTTTTTTTTAAATGGAGTGCTGCCTACTCATCAGGAGTTTCTGTAGCGCCTTTCTTGTTCATCATATTCCACCATGATTTATGATTACAACGCTGATGTCATCTTCCTTTTTTTCAGTGCTAGGAGTTTGTTAAAGATGCCTTCAAGATCTTGTATTTACGAGCTCTGATAACGGTTTGTGATTTTTGTAAAACTCAAGATTGTTGCACTGCACAAACTCCCAGTTTTGACTAGTCAACAACAGTGCTACCAGATCCGATGCTGAGGTAGATTCGGGGGTCGTGATGTTCTTGATTTCTTCCTGAAATCTCGCTGAGGCTTCAGACAGATTTTATTCCACAGGTATTTCGTGTTTCCTCCTCTGCACAATTTTCAAAGAGAGTTAGCGCTCAGAGTTTTGGATTATCGGGATTGCATAGTTGAAGGAGACCTTTCCTCACACCATTCTATCCTTGTCTCCCTTCCTTTCGAACCTGTAAATTTCACTACCTGCATGTCTAAGTTTGAGACATCCTCCCACCATAGCTACTAAGCTCACAACATCCCAGCAGTTCTATCCTCTGCATACGTAGTGCGCTACCTAGAGGCGCTGCTTAACCATAATGTTTCTCCCCTGCCTCCTCTGACACTTAAGTCAGGCATTTTCTACCCAGTTTCAAAGGCCAATTACAGGGTATCCTCTCATTTTCTAAGTGTTCACACCTGCACAAATCAAAGGGAGGGATTTACACAACCAGTTTTAGCCTACTAGCAATCGGTCTGGTTTAAGGGAAGTTCTTGTAAAAGTGCATCCTTGTCCATTTGAACCTTGACTTTAGGTCTTCCTTGTTGTTACCACTCCATAGCCATAAGAAGCTCTCATCCTAAACTATGGAGACTCCTCAGATGAAGAAGTCATATAAGGGGGGTAAGGTAGTTAGAACTAAACCTGTGGATATGCATCTTTTTGAGACAGAGCCCATGGCAAGGGAAGTTTTTCAAAGAGTGGGATGCCTCTCTTTCTGCTATAATATGAAAAGAGGTCATCCTAAGGCGACAAGGCAGTTTGCCTTACATTTTGATGGCCGGAAGAGTAAGGTAGGGGATTTAGAATTTGAGGTGATTGAATCCTCTATTTCAGCTACAACAGGAATCCCTATCATAGGTGAGAAATGGTTTAAAGCCATGGATTTGAATGCAGCCTATGCCAAAGACTTCCTTAAGCCTGAACATCAAGCTAGTGATTTGTCTAAAGGTGTGCAAAGGAATCAATTGATTGAGCAGTTTGACAAGATATTGAGGATCATTCAGAGATACTTTACATGTGAAGGGAGGTTCAACACATTATACCAATACCATATAAGGCTTCTGCTGCATTTTACTGGTAAAATTGAAATGAATATTCCTTACTATTTGCTAAGGAGCATATGAAAGATGTCAGACAAGATTCAATCCAAGTCTAAGGATGTGGATACTAGCATCTTTCACTCGGGATTGATTAGAATGTTAGTTTTTGAAGAACTGGGTAAGAAAGATATCTCATGGGAATATTTTGTTATTGCTTCTCACTTCAAGTTGGATATAGCAGCCACTCCTCAGTCGCATAAAGCAAGCCCTTTATCATCCACCAGTGTTGCTAAAGAAGGTACCAACAAGAAGAGAAAGGGCAGAGTCCCTATTCAAGATTTAGAGGTCATCAAGGAGGACATAGGAACTGAGGAGGAAGCTTATCATTCCCCACAGAGATATGTTTCACCCCCTCCTCCACCATAGTTATAATAAGTTCCTTCTACTACTAAAACTACAACAAAGAAAGGGAAGAAGCTACACTTCTCCTCATCTCCTCCAACAGCCAGTACCAAGGTCAGGAAACCTTTCACAAGATCATCAGCTCCTAAAGAGGTTGTTGAAGAACAATCCCTACCAAAAGCCTCTACCGTACAAAAGAAGAAAGGTAAAGGCATTGTAAAGTCCGTGGAGAAGAAAGAAGAAACCCATGTGCAAAAGAAGAAAGATAAAGGTAAAGGTATCAAGAAGCTTGATGAGATAGACAAGGAAATTCCTATGTAGCAGGAAGAGGAGACCATGAAAAATCGTGTTGAGACTGTTCATGTCACTACTCCACCTGACAACCAGACATTCAAAAGATTAATTAGGTAACTTAGGGATGCTAGGAAGGAGGTGGCTCAGTTGAAAGTAGAAGCCATGTCTGACAGGGTTAAGATGAAAGAACTCATGGATGGCTACAGCCACACTCTTAACCTGTCAAGGTTTGCAACAAGAAAGGCCCAACCCCTCCATAGGTAGCTCAAAAACCTTTATAGGCAGAACGAAGGCTTTCAGTCTCAGAACAGGAAGCTCAAAGTAGAGTTGCAACATTTTCAAGATGAAGTGGGTCAAAGGAACTTGCAGGTATTGGTTGAAGATGCTATTGAAAAGGAGACACCAGCAACCAAGGAGAGCATATCTCCATTGAAGAAGCATGTCACTGCTAAAAGGAAGAATCCTGTTGTGCCAAAGGAGGATCCTCCTTTTCCAAGAAAGAGTGTCAGGTTAACAAAGTAGCTGGTGAAAGGTGAGCTCCATTTTTTAATATGGTCCCTTTTTGTGAGGATAAAATATTATTGAAACACTATCTCTACCACCTATACAGGCTTCTAAGTACTTACTATTTAGAATTTTTGGATTTTTATGAAGAATTAACTCCTTCGACAGTAATAATGCAGACATTCTGTAGCGCTTTGGCGCTACAGAATAGTCTATTTTTGATGTTCCACCGGTTTGTTACCTACAATATTGCTGAATCGTCTAAAGCTGATGGCGTTACCTAAAGTTTGATAGACGCACCAGAATGGCGCTACCTAAATTCGCTACCGAATTTCTGGCAGAGACAAAATTTTCACACAGACGCATTAGAAGGGCGTTACCCAAATTTGCTACCTAAAATCTCATAGAGACTGAAGTTTGCACAGAGGATAGGAAGGTTTGGTGCTACCTTTTCTACTTGTTTAGTTTTGAGGTTGTGCTACATATTCTCTTGAAATTTGGTGATGGCACTACAAAGTGCGCTACTCAGAGTGCGACCCAAAGATGCTACCAATAGATACCAAGAATCTAGGAGGGTCGAGCTAATAACTTTTTGGATAGCTGATGATGGAGAGAATTGTAGAAACAATAGCTGGAAGCATGAAACAACCACATGCCACTGAAGGATGCATGGCAAACAAGGATTTGGGCATCAAAGGGGGATCAAGTTAGTTCGAAGATTGGTTGGATTAGTCACAAACACTTTCCCATTTTATAGCATAGGTTGTTAGTCAAGTTGTTAGATGGAATAAATTCTTAGAGATTTTCATGGGAAGGAGGCCAGCTTGCACCTCCATCTGTTGCCTCCCTTTTTGTTATAAATAGATAGATGAAATGTTGTAGTAGGTTCGAATGGTTGAGCAAGGCTCCCTAATACTGTAATATTTTGATGAAGTTACTGTGAATTGGTTATGTACTTGATTTGAGACATCTTGGTTAATAGAAATCAACTTCTCTTTCTAGCTTATTTGCTTTTGATGCTAAAGTGTTCATGCTTTGAATTATTCACATGAATGGTTGTGGTGATATTATGATGTATGTTTGATTATTATATTATCATGATGTTTCTTTAGTGTCCTTAAGTTTTGAACTCAAGAAGATATTGTGTTAAGAATCTTTCTTCTTTAGGTTGTTTGCAGACCCAATGTTTACACCAACCCCTACATTCCTCTCACCGAAGTCTTCCCTCTATTCATACGTACTCCCAATTACTGATTGAAGTTAGCCAAGACCTTGATTGCTCATGCATGCTAGCCCTGATTTATGAGTTGGAACATTATCATATTGAGTCTTATCCACTTAACCCTTCATAACTCTTTTACATTCACATATAACCTGATGGGTACTAGGCTTGCCTTCCATGCAATCTAAAGGTGTTTCCTAGTGCTAACAAGTTCAAAGGCTTTAATTATTAAAATAATTGAACTTTAATTATTAAAATAACACTTACCATGAGACCAAAATTGTTACCTTGTGAAGCAAGACTTTCTCTCCTCTATAGGCCAAGATGGTGTGGTGGAAGATTCTACCATTAATCATTAGTGATGCGTGGTAAGAAGAGGGCCTCTATTCACTTACCTATCTCTCGACACTCCATGTTTGCAAACTGCGGACCTCAAGACATCATCTCCTTAGTTATCCTTAGGCATGGGGGGATGACACACCCTATAAATTCTCCTCCTCAAGATTTAATCTCCAAGTCCCTAATTTTCTAGCACCTTAGAGATTGATTCCTACATCTTGGTTGCATCTAGATCAAGTTCCAATACTAGTTGTGTTTGTTGTTGTAACGACTCCATAGCCCTAAGGCATTGATCATTAAAGCTCTCTTGTGGTGAAAGTGTTCAAAAAACTCTTTATTCTCGGTCTCTAAAGCCATATACTAACTTAAATAACACTAACTTGAGCTAATTTGTTGCTATTGCGAAAATTTGCTACAACCATCTAGATACTCTCATATTTGTTGCATACCTCGATCTAAAGGTTGCCTAACTTACCCAGAAATTGGATATAACAATTGGGTATTAGTCTACTAAGATTATGCTAAATTTCTATTGTCAATTTTTGCATTTCTAAGGCATATTTATTGTTGTTGTTACAAACTTGTACTTGTTGTTATAAACTGTTGTACTATTACAATTTTGTACCAGCTATAACAAATTATCATTTTCTAATATCTTATGAGGTCTTGATTGCATTTTTATGCTTGGAAATTAATCATATATATTCTATAAGTGTTCTTGTTCTGGGAAGGTACTCAAACAACTCCTTACCTCATCCATTTCATAGACCTAGAATTTCCATTAGGTGATTAAGAGAGGTGGCGGTAGACTTGGCTATCAAACTTGTTGCTTTGATCCCTTGAAGTCACCATGGAAGCCAACCTTGTGGTGGACCTCCTCCATCACTAAAATGAGGGGATTTCTTATTGAGATGGTAGTGGTAGGATTTCCCGTAGTTACACATGAAGCCCTTATCTTATAAGCTTACCAAGTCATGGAATAAAATTTTGGCGTCATTTTCGGGGAGGATTGAGTCATTCTCCTCAATGGCATATCTTTTGGTAAGCTTCACATGAAGCCCTTATCTTATAAGCTTACCAGGAGACTCTACGAAGGGAGATTCCCTCACCTTCCTTTGATGATCTAAGGTCGATCATCTGGCGACTCCACAAACTCCTAGGAGGTACACTAACCCTCCTAAGACCTACAAGTGAAGGGTTCCCTTTAACTCACCTATGGTTAAATCCTTGTTTGGTGGAAACCTTCCTTTGAATACAATGGCTCAAAATAAATGGGAATCCAAACCCCTCAAACCTTTAGACATGTCAGCTATGCCAAGCTATCCTCGACAGATTCCTCCCAAGTATGAGAAATGGTTTCCCAAGTTCTCTGGTAATGACATGACCAATGTTAAAGAGCATATGAATAATTTGTGGGCCTTGTTTTAACTGAATCCAGTAAGTGATGATGTTGAATATGTGGTGATGAAACTTTTCTCTTCCACTCTTCGTGATGCTTCTAGAAGATGGTATGATAGTCTCCCCGATAAGAGCATCAAGACCATGGATTAACTAGAAGAAAGCTTCCTCAAGAGGCGTAGTGTTAAAGAAAATCCAAACATGTTGTTGACACGACTTACTAAGATCAGAAAGTCCAAAAATGATATTGCTAAAGAGTTTCATGCGAAATTTGAGAAGTTTCTTCAACAAATACCTAAAATCCATCACCCTTGAGGACATTACCTTCTCTTCCTCTACAATGAGGCTTATCCAAGGCAATTTGGATTCTTGCTCAAGGACAAAGGTCCGAAGACCATTCAAGAACCCTAAGAAATGGCTACAAATATTGAGGCTAATGTTTCATTATGCAAGGTAGAAACTTTTTATGCCCCAAGAGCTAGAACAGATACCAAACCCAAGGTAGTGAACAACGTTGAACCAACTCAAGATATTAGTGATGCATTGGCACGAATTGAAGAGGCCATGAATGATCTAGCAAGAAATCAGAAATTGATGATGAATAGAATCACCAATTTGGAAAGGGTGCAACAAAAAGCCCCTAAGCCCCCTTTCAAGGGACAACCACAAAATCTTGGCCAAGGATGGAAAAATCATAATGAACAAAGTGTTCCCAACACTCTTGCCCCCTCAAACATTCTAGATGAGGCTCTTTGGTTTCTACCATTTAGGGATGCACATTGGGAACATGAATGCCCAATGAACAATGAGGAACCTGATCAAATGAATAATTTGAGTGTCATGAGACATATATTTATTGTGTCCCCTCAAGCATACCCCAACATCACACTTGAACAACATGAGGAGGGAAATAAATAAGTAACTAGAAGGGTTAGGATGGAAGTTATAAACAACTTAGATGAGGATTCAAGGGAGAAACTTAAGAAAAGGGAATTACAAGTGTACACACGACAAAAGAGAACAACTCCAGTCCCTCCCACCGATCCTAATCTCCCTCAACAAAAGATTCCTCCTCCACCAGTAAGTAGGCTTCTTCCTAGTCCTACTGTAGTGTCCCCAAGGCCGAGCCCCGATGTAAACCATGATCTGAAAGAGATTGTAAATATGTGTTATAGACTGGTGAGCCAAGTTTTGTATAAGTCGGTAGGCTTATGTGTTTGATTAGGCGAGAGAGCCTAAGGGTTGAAGGCTAAGGGCCTGGATTTTGTATCTGTATGTATGCAACACATCAATAAAATATAAACACCGCCAGGTGCAGACCGACCACGATGAATGAGTGATGGGGGACTGAGCGTCCACAAAGTGGGCAAGGGATTAGGGGCTGAAAGATGGAAAAAGGGGCTGAGTGTTGAGCCTAGAGGCTAAGCCTAGGGGGCTTAGGCATGGAATAATATTTTAATATTATTTCCAAAAAGAGCCATGTGCATATTATTTTATCCTAAGTTCCCGGCAAGGGAGGGAACGTCCAAAGGGGATGCACGCTGTGGAACGCATGCAGTTCCCAGGGTGACAAGTGTCAACCCTGGTGCATGCAAATATAATCGCTAAGATGAACCACGTGAGGGGATATTTCTCCATTCGGACCCGAACCTCTGAGCATGGAACCGGTATGACCTCTGCAAGAATACCTTGGTTCATCCCTGAAAGCGGAAAATCCGGTGTGGACTTCTGAAATACCTCGGTTCAACTTCTGTCTGAACAATTCGAACCTATGTTGACCCTGCATGAATTGTTTGTCACGCGTTCCCAAGAACCCGAGCGTGAGTCTATCCCGTGTTGTCGGATTGAGAAATAAGAAGTGACCTGCCATTGTTGAACCAGTTAGAAAGCCCGAGTCTGTATTCCCGATTGTCTGTGGTGGTCACACAGTGCTGGTCTGCGCGTAGCATACTGGCCAGAGTAAGCCTGTGCTGAGCTTGTGTATGACCTCTCTCCAGGTGAGGGAGGTGGTGGATGTTGGAAGAGGCAGATTGTCAGGCTTGCGAGCAACTCTTTCTAGGTGGAAGAGTTTGTTGGGAAGTGTTTTCTTCCAGAGAGTGTCCAGCACCAGCTACGGGCTCTGAGACTTCCTGATCCGGCCTGTTGCCCAGACCCAGAGGGGGAGGTTAGCACCGATGGACTGTGCGTGTGAAGGTGTATACTCCCGGGCGGAACAGGCATGTGGGGAATGAGGGTCCGGTAGTAGTGGGCGTAAGATGGCATCTTTGGGAAGAATCCTTCCAGATATTTTTGTGTTGTCTTCCCTGTAACCTCAACTTAGCCTAAGATTCCTTGCCTTGGGGTGGAGCTCGGTCCCAGCTCGGGGGTGACCCACTGTTGAGCTGATGAACAGTGTGGTCTAAGGCTGGGAGGTTCGTGGAAGGCCTCCACTTGGTTGGTGATTTCTACAGCTGTTAAAAGATAATTATTTGAATTATGCTTTAATCATGTTGTGCATGACCGTGTTGTTTATGTATCATGTTTTTCGTTGTGTAAATGCATTATTGTTAAATGGTATGGAAGGTTTAATTATAGCAGTAACGAGATATGTTTTACTCTGTAATTTGAATGTGTTTAATTGTGTTAAATGCATGTGGTGTATATACTGGACTGCATGTGTAATATAAATAAAACGTAAGTGTATACCGATTGTTATTGTGCGTTATAAGCCTTGGTCTAGCAAAAGGTACACTACAAAGTGGTATCAAAGCCAAGGTTTCGACACTGAGCCTAGAGGGGCCAGTGGAGCGGTCTTTGGAGTGAGAATGCGAGGGGAAATTGAGTCAGGAGGACCAATTTCGGACCCTGGTTTTCTCTAAAGCGTCAAGGAGATACTTGACGATTTTTTAAGCTCAGGAGGTTTAGCAGTGTTGTGAAACCGCAGCTGGTATGGTTTATGGACACGAGGAGACAGGTCTCTACACCAATGGTGTTAGAACCGTAGGATCTGTTCGCGAGGGAAGGCGAACCCTTGTAACCGTCAGATATGGAGAATGTGCACAAGGTTTAAAGCCTTTGGATACTGCACAGGAGGTTACGGCCACACCAGGAGTTTAAACTCGGGAGGATCGTGAGTCATAAGATCACTGTGGGATTACTCGTCAACCGTCTGAGTTAACAGAAGTTGCACAGGGTTTAAGCCCTCATGGGTAGAGGAGAAGTTCCGGGAAGTCATCGGGATATCAGAGTCATCGGGGTTTTGTTAAGGCAGAGAATCAAGACCTTGTGATTCTCGAAATCCCGAGAAGGGATCCTAGCCGTTGATCTTGGCAGGACACGTGTCAAGGAGCCAGGGAGTCATCGGGGTTCAGTTCATCGCGGATTCTAGGAGTAAGGAAATCGCAACCGCAGGAATCGCGATCCACGATATTCCGACGGGAGCTTCAAACCATCCATCAGCGAGGATGCGTGGTGAGAGATCCCGGAGAGTCGGAGTTCGGGATATCGGGGTTTCCAGAGTCGTGAAACTCTTGCATAATGAAATCACGATCCGTGATTTACTGACATGGTCGGAGCTGTTCGATTTAAGGGATTCGTGTCCGAGGATCTAAAAGAGTCGGGGTTCGACATTTCGGGGTTTCTGCATACAAAGGAATTGTTGCATTATAAGTCACGATTTCGCAATACCCGATAGAGCGACAAGGAAGTGGTGACGTGGAGGAGAGAGCTCACACGTGCATCGGGGATCGACATTTTGAGATTCTCGGTGACGAGAAAATCACACCAGGAGAAGTCGCGAAACTCCAAAACGCGACGGTCCCAGAGTCATAGCCAGGTGTCAATCCATATCGAGGTTCAGCACTTGGAAGGGTCTGTGGATAAGTGCTACGGGAATCGCGATATCCCGACACGCGATTTCCCGATCACTACAGGAGTGTGGGCCATAGGCGCCAGAGTAAGGGACAGGTGTTGGAAGGTCAACCCTTGCTGGAGTCAACGCCAAGTGGCATCGAAAATCGGGATTTGGGAAATCGGGAATCGCGGGGACAAGGAGTCCATGTGTTGTGAAACTCTGAACCCCGAAACCCCGATGAGTGGTTTGATTACGGTCACAAGGTAGAGGTGACATGGACCTCGGCATAGCCGAGGGGGCTAAGGAAAAAGGCACATTGGGAAATCGGGGATCGGGAGTTCGTGAGGACAAAAACTTATGTCGTCGGGGATCACGAAACCTCGATACCCGAAACCTCAATTGGGAACTGTGCCACGTGGACACGTGGAGTTGTACCGTGTGCCAATGGGACCCGATGACGTCGTTGAAAACGACGTGGATCCGCATGAACTTGCCACGTGTCACAACGGTAGTGGGCGACAACTGTGTTGTGGACCCATAGGGTAGAGTGAGTCGAAATTTCAGAAGTCGGGGTTTGGAGAACAAAGCGGGTCTGAAAGCCTCGTGGGCCGAAACCCCGAAACTTGAAGTTCCGAAATGCCGAGAAGATGGAAGCTTCGAAAACCCGAAGTCCTGGGTACCGAAACTCAAGGTCCCGAATGTCTCGAAATATCGAAAATTGAAGTTTCGGACATCCGAAAAACACAGAGCCAGACAGAGCTTAGAAAACCTTGTGAAGTTGAAATGTCTTTCGCTCTTGTTCGTATTAGTTATAAATGTTGTGGATTGTTTGTGAAGGTTTAAATGGTCTGACAAATTTAAAATTTGATTGCACAGTGTGTGTGCAGAGTTAACGGAGGGCAGTACTCCAGTTAACCAACGCCGAATATGGAGTGGGGAAAGGTACGGACTACCCCTGAAATAGAAGACGAATAGGAAGGAAAGGATGTTAACCTGGGAGTCGAAGGATCGAATTCCAACGGGCATGGAAAGGAGAAGGATAAGGAAGAACACATAATGAGAATCCTTGAAGGATTGCAAAGAGAGGCCAAATCTCGCAGAGATGATAGCTGAAAGTTCATGAAAGTCAGAGATCGGCAGGGCACCCTAAACTTAAAATTTTTGAAGAGTCTGGAAAGAATAGAGAAGAAACTCGAGAAGGGAAGAGACTCAGGTATGATGGAGAGTCGCAAAACCCATGGGAGAAGAAGTAGGTCGAGGAGTGGTAGCCGACATCACAGTCGCTCCCAAAAACATTCGGATAGGGAGACACACAGCCGTTAGAGCCCGTCCCCTACTCGAAAACATCGAAAATATGGAAAGGAAGAACTGAAGGGAGAGATGAACAAAATTAAACCTCCAACATTCGATGGAGAACATAAGAGGGAAGAAGATGCCGAGACATGGTTGCTTGGCATGAAGAAATACTTCCAATTGCAAAATTATTCCGCCCATGCAGAAGGAAGGATTGCAATGTACCAACTGAAAGGAAAAGCATCCATGTGGTGGGATCGGTTTGTGCAGGTGCAGCACATCAGAGAGAAAGAGGTCACTTGGAAGGAATTTAAGAGGTATTTCGAGAAGAAATACCTGACTAAAAGATACTATGAAGGAGTTCTTCGAACTCAAGTTGGGCAGTATGACTATGGATGAGTATGAACAAAGTTTTCTGGAACTGCTGAAGTATGTTCCATTTATCAAAGATGAGGCTGTTAAAATTCAGAGGTACTTGAGTGGACTGCCACCTTCTATTGGTGACAAAATTCAATATGATGATCCTAAGACTATGGAAGAAACGATAAGAAGGGCGAAATGCATATACAAACAACAAAGAGAAAAGCCTACCTTTCGGAAGGCTTGGGATGACCAGAAGAGGTTTAAGAAAGAACAGAGGCAGAAGGGAGACAAGCCTTCCTTTTTTCGAAATAGTCGTCAGGGACAGCCATCGTTTAGAGAGCCAAGAAGGACTGAAGAGGGAGCACAAAGACAGAGACTGACGCCCGTTCAGTGTTGGGACTGTCAAGGAAACCACAAGTACAAAGATTGTCCCCATAAAAATTGTAAAGTGAGAATTGTACATACTGTTCAGCAAGTTGAAACAGTGGAGGATATGTGCAACAGAATGCCAAGGATCTATGCAGCCCTGGACAATAAGCAAGCGGAATTTCAATCACACATGATTGAAGTGGAAGATATGATCAACAACCGACCACTTGTTATTTTAATTGATTCATGGGCTAGCCATAGTTATGTAGATCCTAGAGTGGTGGAAGGTTTGAATCTAACGAAGAGCAAACATGAGAAGTCTTGGTTAGTGCAGTTAGCCACAGGGACCAAGAGGAAGGTCACTGAATTGGTTAAGTCCTGTTTAGTGGACATGAAAGGAATGAGCACTAAGGCTGAATTGAACATTCTGCCCTGAGGCTCATATGAATGCTTAATTGGGATGGACTGGTTGGACCAGCACCATGCTCTTTTGGATTGTCGAAATAAGAGGTTCACATGTCTGAACGAAGAGGGAAATCAGGTAATAGTCCAAAGAATTCCCAGAGCCGTGGCTGTGAGGGAAATCTGAGCTATGCAGCTGAAGAAATGTTACCGGAAAGGCTATCAATTATTTGCGGCCCGGGTGGAAGAAGCATTCCAAGATGTGATCTCGAATTTGGAAGACCACAGGGTACTCAAAGAGTTTGAGGATGTGTTTCAGGAGGTGCCTGGACTACCTCCAAAGAGGGACATCGATTTTTCTATAAATCTGATGCCTGGAACAACTCCAGTTTCGAAAGCTCCTTATAGGATGAATACGCCAGAGCTGAAAGAGTTGCAATTGCAGCTCGAAGAGATATTAAAGAAAGGCTACATTCGTCCCAGCGTGTCACCGTGGGGAGCCCCAGTCCTATTTGTGAAGAAGAAAGATGGGACGATGAGGCTGTGCATTGACTTTCGACAGTTGAATAAAGTCACTGTCAAGAACAAATATCCTCTGCCAAGGATTGATGATCTTTTTGATTAGTTAAAGGATGCGAAAATATTCTCAAAAATAGATCTTAGATTTGGATGTCACCAAGTGAGGATAAAAGATGAATACATCAACAAGACCACCTTTAGAACAAGGTATGGTCACTATGAATTTACAGTGGTGACGTTTGGACTGTCCAACGCGCCTGCTGTCTTCATGTGCTTAATGAATGGAGTGTTCAGAAATTATCTGGACAAGTTTGTCATAGTCTTCTTAGACGATATCTTGGTGTATTCCCAGACAGAGGAAGAACATGAACAACACCTTAGAATGGTGCTGCAGGTGTTGAGAGAACACGAGTTGTACACGAAACTGAGCAAGTGCTCATTTTACCAAAAGCAGATCCATTACTTGGGACACATTATTTCTGAAGAAGGGATCGATGTGGATCCTAAGAAGGTACATGCCATTCAAGAGTGGCCAGCGCCAAGAAATGTTACAGAAGTTAGATCCTTTATGGGTTTGGCAGGCTACTATAGGAGGTTCATAGCCGGATTCTCAAGGATAGCGCATGCTATCACTTCCTTGCAAAGGAAGGAGAAGAAATTCCAGTGGACTGATGAATGTGAGAGCAGCTTCCAGCAACTGAAGAAACTGCTCACTAGTGCTCCAATCCTGAAGATTGTAGATCCAGACAAGGCTTATGTAGTGTGCACATATGCGTGTAAGGAGGGGCTGGGAGGAGTTCTCAGCCAAGAAGGATTTGTAGTTTACTATGAATCCCGAAAGTTGAAAGAGCATGAAAAGAATTACGCCACTCATGATTTGGAGCTAGCAGCAATCATCCACGCCTTGAGGAAATGGAGACATTACCTCATGGGCAAGAAATTCGAGTTGAGAATAGACCATAACGGTCTGAAGTATTTGTTTGATCAGCCGACCTTAAACGCCAGGCAAATTAGATGGCTGGAATTTCTGTGCGAATATGACTTTGATATCAGGCATATCAAAGGGAAAGACAATAAAGTGGTTGATGCACTCAACAGAAAAGTGCATGAATTACATGCTACAACCATTAGCATGTACATAACTGAGTTGAAAGACATAATTCTTGAAGCTGCAAATGCTGACTTGCAGTACAAAAGACTTGTAGCAAAGCTACAATAGCATGAGAAACCACAAACCAAGGAAAGTTACACCTTGGGAACTGATAGATTACTTCTGTATAAAAACATAGTGTATGTACCTAATGACCAAGAATGGAAGCTGACAATTCTAAAAGAAATGCATAATGTGACTTATGCTGGTCATCCTGGATATCAGAAGACTGTGGCAGCAGTCAAAAGCCATTATTTTTGGCCAAGTATGAAGAAGGAAATTGCTGAATACATCGCCAGATGTATGGAATGCCAGAAGGTCAAGCTTGAGCACACACACCCAGCAGGGTTGTTGCAGCCTTTACCTATTCCTGAGTGGAAATGGGATGTGGTAACAATGGATTTTATCACAGGATTTCCCAGAACAAGCAAGCAACATGATTCAATCATGGTGGTGGTGGACAAGCTTACTAAAGCTGCCCATTTTATTCCACTGAAAACCACCCACAGAGCAGCAGATGTTGCTGATATCTTTTTAAAAGAAGTTGCACGCTTGCATGGAATTCCTAAGACAATTGTGTCTGATAGGGACCCAAAATTCACTTCGAATTTCTGGAGAGGACTGTGCAAGGGATTCAGAACGAATCTGAACCTCAGTACATCATATCATCCCGAGTTTGATGGATAGACAGAGAGAGTAAACAGAGTAATAGAAGACATGATGAGAATGTATGTGATGGATAAACCATCAAGGTGGGAAGACTACTTGCATTTGGTAGAATTCTCTTACAATAATGGGTACCATGCATCATTGAAGATGAGCCCATTCGAAGCACTTTATGGAAGAAAGTGCAACACTCCAGTGAGCTGGGATAATCCAGCTGACAGAACAGTAGTTGGACCTGAACTACTCAAAGGGATGGAAGATCAAATGATAAAAATCAAACAGAATTTGAAAGCTTCCCAGGATAGGCAGAAAAGTTATGCTGATAGTAACAGAACCCATAGAGAATTCAAAGTGGGTGACCATGTTTTCCTGAAAGTGAAAACTAACAGGAGTTCTCTGAAATTGGGAAGTTGCGCCAAGTTGGCAGCAAGATTTTGTGGGCCATTTGAGATCCTAGAAAGGATTGGGCCGGTTACATACATGCTTGCATTCCCTGCATCTATGACTGTACATAATGTGTTTCATGTTTCACTACTTAAGAAATATGTACCTGATGCTAATCATGTTATCGATTGGACTGTGATTCAGGTGGAACCAGAAGGTGTCCTGCAAGTGCATCCTGTGCGCATATTGGACAGAAAAAGTAAACAACTCTGGAATCGAGCTATAGAGCTTGTAAAGGTCCAATGGACCTGGTACGGTCTTGAGGATGCGACATGGGAGCATGCAGATGTTATGCGGGCAGAGTACTCGCATCTTTTTGAAAATTTTGAAAAGCTTGCAGATGCCATGTAAAGTTGCACTGAGGACAGTGCAAAAATAAGGGGAGGGGATTGTAGTGTCCCCAAGGCCGAGCCCTGATGTAAACCATGATCTGAAAGAGATTGTAAATATGTGTTATAGGATGGTGAGCCAAGTTTTGTATAAGACGATAGGCTTATGTGTTTTATTAGGCCATAGAGCCTAAGGGTTGAAGGCCAACGGCCTGAATTTTGTATCTGTATGTATGCAGCACATCAATAAAAGATAAACACCGCCAGGTGCAGACCGACCACGATGAATGAGTGATGGGGGACTGAGCGTCCACAGAGTGGGTAGGGGATTAGGGGATGAAAGGTGGAAAAAGGAGCTAAGTGTTGAGCCTAGGGGCTAAGCGTAGGGGGCTTAGGCTTGGAATAATATTTTAATATTATTTTCAAAAAGAGCCATGTGCATATTATTTTATCCTAAGTTCCTGGCAAGGGAGGGAACGTGCAAAGGGGATGCACGTTGTGGAACGCATGCAGCTCCTAGGGTGACAAGTGTCAACCCTGGTGCATGCAAATATAATCGTCGAGATGAACCGCGTGAGGGGATCTTTCTCCATTTGGACCCGAACCTCTGAGCGTGGAACTGGTACAACCTCTGCAAGAATACCTTGGTTCATCCCTGAAAGCAGAAAATCCGGTGTGGACTTCTGAAATACCCTGGTACAACTCCTGTCTGAACAGTTCGAACTTATGTTGACCCTGCATGAATTGTTTGTCACGCATTCTCGAGAACCCGAGCGTGAGTCTATCCCATGTTGTCGGATTGAGAAATAAGAAGTGACCTGCCATTGTTGAACCAGTTAGAAAGCCCAAGTCTGTATTCCCGATTGTCTGTGGTGGTCACACAGTGCTGGTCTGCGCGTAGCATACTGGCCAGAGTAAGCCTGTGCTGAGCTTGTGTATGACCTCTCTCTAGGTGAGGGAGGTGGTGGATGTTGGAAGAGGCAGGTTGTTAGGCCTGTGAGCAACTCTTTCTAGGTGGAAGAGTTTGCTAGGAAGTGTTTTCTTTTAGAGAGTGTCCAGCACCAGCTACGGGCTCTGAGACTTCCTGATCCGGCCTGTTGCCGAGACCCAGAGGGGGAGGTTAGCACCGATGGACTGTGCATGTGAAGATGTATACTCTCGGGCGGAACATGCATGTGGGGAATGAGGGTCTAGTAGTAGTGGGCGTAAGATGGCATCTTTGGGAAGAATCCTTCCAGATATTTCTGTGTTGTCTTCCCTGTAACCTCAGCCTAACCTAGGATTCCTTGCCTTGGGGTGGAGCTCAGTCCCAGCTCGGGGGTGACCCACTGTTGAGCTGATGAACAGTGTGGTCTAAGGCTGGGAGGTTCGTGGAAGGCCTGCACTTGGTTGGTGATTTCTACAGCTGTTAAAAGATAAGTATTTGAATTATGCTTTAATCATGTTGTGCATGATCATGCTGTTTATGTATCATGTTTTCCGCTGTGTAAATGAATTATTGTTAAATGGTATGGAAGGTTTAATTATAGCAGTAACGATATATGTTTTACTCTGTAATTTGAATGTGTTTAATTGTGTTAAATGCATGTGGTGTATATACTGGACTGCATGTGTAATATAAATCAAACGTAAGTGTATACCGATTGTTATTGTGGGTTATAAGCCTTGGTCTAGAAAAAGGTACACTACAAAGTGGTATCAGAGCCAAGGTTTCGACACTGAGCCTAGATGGGCCAGTGGAGCGGTCTTTGGATTGAGAATGCGAGGGGAAATTGAGTCGGGAGGACCAATTTCGGACCCTGGTTTGCTCCGAAGTGTCAAGGAGATACTTGACGAGTTTTTAAGCTCAGGAGGTTTAGCGGTGCTGTGAAATCGCAGCTGGTATGGTTTATGGCCATGGGGAGACAGGTCTCTACACCAATGGTGTTAGAACCATAGGATCTGTTCGGGAGGGAAGGCGAACCCTTGTAACCGTCAGATCTGGAGAATGTGCACAAGGTTTAAAGCCTTTGGATACTGCACAGGAGGTTACGGCCACACCAGGAGTTTAAACTCGGGAGGATCGTGAGTCGTAAGATCACTGTGGGATTACCCGTCAACCGTCTGAGTTGACAGAAGTTGCACACGGTTTAAGCCCTCATGGGTAGAGGAGAAGTCCCGGGAAGTCATCGGGATATTAGAGTCATCGGGGTTTTGTTAAGGCAGAGAATCGAGACCTTGTGATTCTCGAAATCCCGATAAGGGATCCTAGCCGTTGATCTTGGCAGGACACGTGTCAAGGAGCCAGGGAGTCATCGGGGTTCAGTTCATCGCGGATTCCAGGAGTAAGGAAATCGCAACCACAGGAATCAGGATCCACGATATTACGACGGGAGCTTTGAACCGTCCATCGGCGAGGACACGTGGTGAGAGATCCCGGAGAGTCAGAGTTCGGGATATAGGGGTTTCCGGAGTCGTGAAACTCTGATTTCCCGACATGGTCGGAGCCGTTCGATTTAAGGGATGCATGTCCGAGGATCTAAAAGAGTCGGGGTTCGACATTTCAGGGTTTATGCATACAAAGGAATTGTTGCATTAGAAGTCTCAATTTCGCGATACCCGATAGAGTGACGAGGAAGTGGTGACGTGGAGGAGAGAGCTCACACTGCAGAAGTCCAGTAGTGCGCAAGTCTGGGGAGCAGCTGCTGCCGCAGTTCTGAAATATGCATTTTTAGTTTTTCTGGGTTGGACTCTCTAATAAGTTTTGGTTATCTTTGCTTGGTGCACTAGCCTTGGTTGGCTATTGGTTTGCTACTAGAATTCTTCTCTCTGTCAAGGTCAAGGTGCTCAGGGGTGGCATTAGTGCCTATGGTTGGGTGACAATATTGCTATATTGTCTATGGTTAAACGAGCACACCCACTTTATTAACAGGTTATGGGCCACACCTCCTTCGTTTAGTCTAACCACTGGAAGGAAGCTAAGCCATAAATTTATCAAGCTTGTTAAAGAACTGTCGCTAGGGTTTCTAGTAGGTGCAGTTACTAAAGCATTGTCACTAGGGTTACTAGCAGGTGCAATTGCATAAACCCTAAAACCCTTGTCTAGTACTTTATGATGGAATACCTTACTCAAAGAGAAGATGTTCTAGTGCGCCTTAGTCCAATGCACCTCTTGGCATTCTCAGAAGGCAGAGACGTCAAGATTGAGATTTTGGGTCAAATCTTGACCAGTTATCAGTCAACAAAAATCATGAATGAAAAGACGAATCATCTACACTATTCAACGCTCATAGGAACTCTTGAATATGACATGTGGATAATTGACAGTGGAGCTTCTAGGCATATGACAGGAGACCAAGCCAGACTCTCTAATCTAAATGAAAAGAAGACATAGTACAAGGTAGAACTTGGAGACAAAAACACTTACCCAGTCGAAGGAATTGGTCAAGCCTCCGTCAAATTGAAAACATGTAACAATGTTCATTTGAGCTATGTATTATATGTACCTGGTTTAGAAAAGAATCTTGTATCCATATCTTGCCTAGAAGACAAAGGAAACAAAATAGCCTTTGTAGATGGAAAAGTATTATCTTGGCCTAGAGACTCCAACATAGAGAATGATAGAGTTATTGGAACCCGTGAATGAAGACTATACAAACTACTAGAACAAAATGATGAAGCCCTTGTACATGATGAAGTCAATCTCAATGAACTTTGGCATAGAAGGTATGCTCATATCAACTATCAATCATTACCGTTCCTCAAAAAGATGGTTGAAGGAATACCATAACTACAGTCTACACATGAAGGAATTTGCAAAGGATGTGCTCTTGGTAAGAAACCATTCTCAAGCAGTAATAATAGATTGAAAGAAATCCTAGATCTAATACATTCAGATGGAAAAGTATTATCCTTTGTAGATGGAAAAGTATTATCTTGGCCTAAAGACTCTAGCATAGAGAATGCTAGAGTTATTGGAACTCATGAAGGAATACTATATAGACTACTAGAACAAAATGATGAAGCCCTTGTACATGATGAAGTCAATCCCAATGAACTTTGGCATAGAAGGTATGCTCATATCAACTATCAAGCATTACCATTCCTCAAAAAAATGGTTGAAGGAATACCAGAACTACAGTCTACACATGAAGGAATATGCAAAGGATGTGCTCTTGGTAAGAATGTTAAGAAACCATTCTCAATCAACAATAATAGATCTAAGGAAATCCTACATCTAATACATCCAGATGTTTGTGGTCCGATGCCAGTCAAATCTCTAGGAAATTCTCTTTTCTATGTAATCTTCATAGATGATTACTCAAGAAATACCTGGTTATATCTCTTGAAGACAGATGACGAAGTTTTCAGTAAGTTTCAAGAATTCAAAGTAGAGATAAAGAACCTCACAAACAAGAAAATCAAGACCTTAAGAATAGATAATGGAGGAGAATATACATCCAAGGATTTTTTTGCCTTCTGCAAATTAGCAGTGGTTAGGAGGGAGCTAATTGTTCCTCATAACCCTCAACAAAATGGTGTAACAGAAAGGAAGAACAAATCTATTGAAGAAACTGTGAAGGCACTATTAAATGATAAAGGTTTATCTATGTATCTGTGGGAGAAGCAGCCATGACAACAATATATGTTCAGAACATAAGTCCTCACCGCATATTGAAGGATATGACTCGAGAAGAATCCTTCTCAGGAAAGAAACCTAATGTGGAACACTTAAGAATCTTTGGATGCCCTGTTTACTTTCACATCCCCAAGGGTAAAAGGAAGAAATTAGAACCCTCGGGAAAGAAGGGCATATTCGTGGGATACAGTGAATCATCCAAGGCCTATAGAATCTATATCCCAAAACAACATAAGGTTGAAGTCAGCAGAGACGTAACCTTCAATGAAAATATGGCTTTCAAGAAATCCATAGAAGAAACTATAGAAGAAGAAGAGTATGAAGAGCCTAATGAAGAAAGCACATGTCTTCCAGAAAGTCAAAATGAAGAAACATAACAACTTGATCATCCGATGCAACCATGTGAAAGTATTGAATCAAACATTGTACCCAAAACCAAGAAATGTCCAACTTGACTTGAAGCTACCCTACAAGAAGCATAAAGATTCAAAGCCCCAAGTGGCACCTTTAGAAGAAGCAGAAATCCCAAGAGATTCTCCAGCTATGAAACATGTATGACAAAGCTTCTAAATGAAGAACCCACCACATTTGAAGAGGCAACTAATAAGAAACAATGGAAAGAAGCCATGACAAAAGAACACCAGTCCATCATTAAAAATGATGTATGGGAAATTGTGCCTAGACCTAAAGAAAAATCAATAGTAACCTCAAAATGGGTCTATAAGATCAAACATGCAACATACAAAAGCGTGGACAAATATAAAGCAAGGTTCATAGCTAGAGGGTTCTCCCAGAAGGAGGGAGAAGACTATGACAAGACATTTGCTCCTATTTTCAAATATACTTCTATTAGATCCATTATGTCTCTTGATGCTTCCATGGGATGGAGTTTACATTGGATGGATGTAAAAACAACTTTCCTCAATGGAGAAATCGAAGAAGAAGTATACATTGAACAACCTCAAGGATTTGAAGTACACTCCAGAGACACTCATGTTTGCAGACTAAAGAAATCTTTATATGGACTCAAGCAAGCTCCAAGAGCTTGGTATGCCATAATAGAGAGCTACTCAATAAGACTTGGTTTCTCCAAGAGTCATGTAGATCCAAATATTTACTACAAAGTTGTGAACAATGCACTTATGAGTCTACTTCTATATGTCGACGATTTATTCTTGTCAGGTGAAGAGTCTCTCATCATCCAATGTAAAAAGGAACTAGCCTCTGAGTTCGATATGAAAGATCTTGGTCTCATGCATTATTACTTGGGACTAGAAGTATGGCATAAGCATGGTGAAGTATTCTTTGGACAAGGAACGTATGCAGTGAAGATTCTTGATAAGTTTGGAATGATGGATTGGAAATCCATGGACACTCCTATGACCACAGATATAATAAAAGTAAGAAACTTAGATTCTGATCTAGTAGACCCGTCCCTATATCGCCAATTGATTGGGTCATTGATGTATTTAGTAAATACTCGACCAGATATTTTCTTTGTCGTAAACACACTAAGCCAGTTCCAGGTGGAACCCAAACATGAGCATTGGATAGTTGCAAAGCATGTTCTAAGATATATTCATGGAACACTAAACTATGGTTTAAGATATATCGCATCCATTGATATATAACTTCATGGATTCACAGATTCAGATTGGGCAGGAAGTGCAGAAGACATAAGGAGTACTTCAGGGATGTGTTTCATCTTGGGCTCCACTATGATATCTCGGGGCAACAGGAAACATAAGTCCGTCACACTCAACACAACAGAAGCATAATATATCACAGCATGTGAGGCATGCACAAAAGCAATATGGTTGAGAAAGCTAATTTCTGGATTATTTGATCAGGTTCCATATTCAACCATAATATATTGTGACAATCAGAGTTGTATAAGGCTATCAAAACACCCAGTATTTCATGAATGATCGAAACACATTGAGATCAAATACTAATTTATTCAAGATAAAGTCCAGGAAGGAGAAGTGAAGCTCCAGTATATCCCCACAGATGAGCAAACGACAAATATGTTGACAAAGCCTCTGTCCGGAATAAAGTTTGCATACTTATGAGACAAGTTGGGAATTGTGGAAATAACTCCCTTAGCTGAAAGGGAATAAATGGCTCTCCAGGTTGGGAGGGAGCACTGATATATAATTGATTTAGGCACAGTCATTTTCTAGCTTGAAAAATGGTCTAGGATGGGCAGTTCCTTTCCAGATTCAGAAAGTGGTTTGACATTTCTGACAGAAAGGCATTTTCCAGTTCAGAAAATGTTCCAGATCGAACGATCATTTTCGTAATGAAAATGGTTCAATAGATTGCTGATGTACCATAGACAACAATTCCCCTTGTGTCCATTATGGGGGAATGGTTTAGGATAGTCTTTCTTCTTGGCAATCGCTCTCAGTAGTGGTCAAGAAGAATGGTCTGCCTCACTAGGCAGTCATTCTTTCGAAGTTCACAGTTGTGAGAAGTTTCGAAGAATGGTCCGTTTTGGAGGTTGGTGCAGGACAATCATTTCCTTAGGAAATGGTCCGAACAATCATTCACTAGGGCAGACTCATTCTTTCCAAGTTGCAATTGGTTTAGTGTCAGAGGAATGGCCCAGTTAGGTTAATGGTCTAGGTTAAGAAATCAAGGACATGCATTCCCTAGGGAAGATTCATTCTCTGCAGGTTGCACTTTGTTTAGTTCAGGAGGAATGGGCCAGTTAGGTGAATGGTCTAGGCTCAAAAATCAAGGAAATTTATTCTTCCATGCTTGGGAAGAATAGTCCAGACATCCCATGATTGATGTTTTATGTTTTGAGGGAAGATGCTCTTCCAGATCTCACAGATATGAGTGGAAGAATGGCCCAGATGACTTAGTTTATATCATGATATTGTGTTTTTGTGCAGGTTGATATAAGATGATATGAACACTATGGAGACTGTATGTTTCTAGATAGTAGATGTATGCTAATGTGGTGGATATGTTACACTGGTTGTGACTATGTGTCACTGATTAAGTAGTCGTGTACTACTTGGTGTGGTTGTGTACCACTGGATAATAGTTGTGTACTACTATGGATAAACACAATTGTGTTCTATTAGATGACATTGTACTAAATGTCATGGAGATTATCCAGTTGGATAATGATGATAGTGCTCGTGACTTGATCATGAGATAGCATGTGTAGCTATAATGATGCTACCGATTGAATGGTCTGTTTGTTCTCAAGACCATTACCTGTTATACCTCCCTAGCTAGGAGGTAGTGTTGATATTATGATAGTTGTAGGATGTATTAACCTCCATTTGGGACCATTGGCGAGATTAGAATATTCTGGAAGAAAGAAAATACTTGGATACAACCCTAAAAGAGAAGTCAGCTAAGGAAAATATTATATATTAAGTATTTAGCACCTAGAAAGAGAAGTCGACCCAGACAACCTGGAAAAAGCAATATAAATATAGGACGCAAGTCTTAATTTTAGCCAGATTTCTCAGAATTGCAGAAATACACTTGTGTGCGCTGCAGAAGTCCAGTAGTGCGCAAGTCTAGGGAGCAGTTGTTGCCGCAGTTCTGAAATCTGCATTTTCAGTTTTTTTGGGTTGGACTCTCGAATCAGTTTTGGTTATCTTTGCTTGGTGCATTAGCCTTGGTTGGATATTGGTTTGCTACCAAAATTATTCTCTCTGTCAAGGTCAAGGTGCTTGGGGGTGGAATTAGTGCCTATGGTTGGGTGACAATATTGCTATATTGTCCATGGTTAAACGAGCACACCCACTTTACTATCAGGCCTTTGGATGTCCAACATTCCATCATTTCAGCCTTGACATCACACTTATGAGCCCTATTATCGCACGATTTATACTTATGCAAGTAGGCTTAGATTGATGTAACACGGAGGTAGTCCTATCACTGTCACCCCAATAGGGTACCTTTTTCTCTTTAGGAGGAGGAAAACCTCACTCCAAGGGAGACGTCCCAGGACCTAGTTGGTTGATGAAAGGCATAAAGAGACCGTGAAAACCCACCCCTCTCTCTAGGCCAGTTAAATGAAAGAAGTCACTTGGTATGGTTTAAAGGGTCTAGAGGAAAATAAAGTGAACAATACCTGCCCTTTACCAATGAAACAACAAATGTTAAAAATAACCATGATATCAATGCTTTTAATCAATGACTTTAAGATAGAAGTGTGCTACTAAAACAATCTTATGTATGAACAAGAGATAAATGTATAGCAACATCAATTTATCCAGAAATTGTAAATTTTGGTGACAAACAATGAGATATAAAGACTTTGCAAATGATAATACATTTGTTACTTACAAATTTCTAAATTAACACAAGTCAATTAATGACCTTAAAAGGGATGTCAAAGTGTTTGTAACAACAACAATTTAATAACTATGACAACAAGAAACCACTTCAAAAAAGAGTACTTAATAACACACACTTTTAGCACTTAATGATAACAATTTTCCCAGCACAAGTTTATGGGCAGTTTTGTTGTTAGTATGGGTTGATAAGGGCTAGAAACGGTGGCTGTAGTAACAGTTACAAAAACAACAAATTAACCTACAACAGCCTTAGAAATGCACTTCAAAATGGTAGCAAAATAAAATAGTTTAAAGCCTCAAGGTGATAATGCTTTGGCTTGTGCGAAATATGGGTTAGTTTTCTTAGTTAGTAGGTTTAGATAGGCTGCACAATAAATGGTTGTAGCAGTGATTGTGTCAACAACAAATTAGCTGTTAGTATTTCTAGACTAGGTTAGCAAGTTAGTTCAGGTTAGTATGATAGCAAATGAGGCTTGAGTGTAGGTTGGTAGTCTTGTCAAAGAAGTGAGGAAGGAGGATTAATGCCTTCTTAGGGTAATGGAATCAAATATGGTGACTTATTCTAAGGCTGCTCATTAAGGATAATACACGAAAGTCTAAGAGGGAAGAAAGTCTAGGAGGAGTAGCAACTTAAGTCCTCCTAGATTTTGAGCTCAAGAAACAAAGTGCTAGGGTGTAGGAACTTCTAGGCCCTAGTGCCTTGCTCTCCTTAGCCTTTCTATGGGGTAAATACTTATGCAACAATAACCAAATTCAAACCTCTAGAGAGCTAGCACTTTAGGGCTCTAGGGTTTCACTAGTTACTAGATCAATTTAGTGAAAGCTTGGTAAATACAAAAGTAAGAAAGTAGTATCTTCAAGCATTAAATACACCATGCAATTTCATAATCTTGTATGAGCCAATAAAACCATGCAACCAATCAATAGATGAAAAAATGAAGATTCTACTTACTTTCACCAAGAATAATCATGAATATACCATGCAAGATCACCACAAAACTCCAAAAATTGATTCAAGTTGCAAAGATAAGCCTTAAACAAAAGTAGTGCCTCACTATTTTAGCCAATAACCCTAATAGGGAGAAAATTTCAGACCTCTTCTCCTCCAATGACAAGTTATGATCCAAATGAATGTCACTTTATGTTTATCTATACACAATTTTGACCTTTAATTTATTTCAGTTCATAATTATAGGGCCAACCTGATCAATTTGCCCTAGTTTACAAAATTAAACAAAATTACATAATTAAACTCTAGTAGGGTGATGTCATGCCCTTTCTAGGGTGACATTGAGCTCCAATGGGGGACATCCAGCCCTGGAAAATGGAACGTTGGCCCCTCCAAGGCCTAATCACACCATGAACTGCCAAATGTTGTGCCAAGCATCCTTCTTTCACTAGAACATCACCTCCAAGAAACCCCAACCCCCCAAATGATGACGTCATGGGCTAGGTGGGTGGTCTCTAGGCCTTCCAAGGCCATCTTGCAAGTGAGGAGGGGTGGAACTCATCCATCTAGGCTTGCTAGAGTGCCTCCAAAGGTAATGCCCTTCCTTCATCCAGTGCAATTCTTCAATCTCTTCTTACCTCTAGCAGGGGTTTCAACATCCATCTGTGGGCTTTTGAGCCGCCATGAAGGTCTAAGCTAATCATTCCCTCATGTGTACTTGTCCACCTAGCAAGGTCCTACAACAACAAAAGTACACCCTCCATGGGTTCCTAAGTCACAAGGATCATAGCATGTAAATCACATCTAATAATTAAATTACCTGAACATGTGCATCAAACCCCTCTTAACCCAAAACAAATGCTCAAAGAAGTTATGCGATTTGGCAAGTTAGTTTTGGGGAGGGTCTCAAGGTGTCCTATTGGGATAACCTCTTTTAAATTTTGGGTGTTTCCAAGGTGGATTCTAGTCCAAGTCATGTAAGTGTATGAGGTGGCATGGGATATATATTTGGGCATGGGGTGCAAGTGATAACAGGGAAATGTATAGATTTACCTATGGGTGCCTTTGTGGAGGGAGAGTTGCATATTTTCATGAATGCAATTGTTTCCTAGCCCATTCATTGACTTTTACTCTTAGCTTTATTTATTTTGATATTTTTCTCTTTTGCTTCAAGGAAATAGTCGAGGGTCGTTGTCCTGGCTTGATAACCAGAGGTGACACCGTTATCCACAAACATTTCATGGAAATGAGAAGGATAGCTCGTGATGAGGACCCCTTTCTCTTAGTTATGCCACTAAGAGCCACTACCCTAGTTTGGTGACCAGATAGGTGGTAGTGTCATACTGCTACATGCCCATGGTCAGAATAAGTTGGCTCGTGATGAGACCTCCTATCCATCAACTAATACATTGGGTATTTATGTTATCTTGTGGGTCCCCTTTTCTTACCAAGAATATTTTCATTACTTTCTCGGGGATCACTGGGCGAAGCATCTCGAAGGTTTCAAAATTGGATTTTAACTCTTGCCAACTACTTTTACCCTCAGGGCCTTTAGCCCCTTCTTCCCACAAGGTAAGGTACAACCCTTCCTAGTGTAGCCAATCCCAATGCCCAAACAAGGATAGGGGAGATGGAAGGAATAAAGATGGAGAGTGGTAAGTATGGAGGGAACAAACGATGAATTTTCACAGATCCACTCAGTAGAAACCCATCCTAAAGGGAAATCAACTTACTAGGGCACCGTGTCACCCTTCCAGGAATGAACAAGGCAAAGAGCATAATTTCCAGGAAAACATCATGAAATGAAGAAGGATTCAATACAACATATTCAAGTGCTTCAAAAATCAGAGTGATACATACCATGATACCTGACCTCATTACCTCATGGACCAAGATTCACCGCTACTTTAGGACTAGGTTGGTGTGATGGATATTGTTGTTGGTGTTACATGGACTGCACTGAAGAAAAGAGGGGCCCTCTAGGGCCATGCTCAAGCATTCTGTCTCTTGGTACTCCATGTCTAGGTCCTATGGGCCTCGAAACATGATCTCCTTAGTTATCCCTAGGCCAGGGGATAACAAACCCTACGTCACCCTTCTAAGGCATGACGTCAATTTATTAGAGCTATTTTTTATGTAAATTTATATTTTAAATTTATGAAAGAGAAATTAGAGGGGTTGGCCCTCTTATGTTTTGTTGTTGACAAATTAAAGTGGAAAAATTGGTTTGCAAGGACTCATATAAATAGAGGACCTTGCCATTTCATTTTATGATTACAACTTCTCACCTTTTGTGAGAGAACACATATGAAATGTTCTCCCTTTTAGGGTTATTAGCTCTTTTACCTTATGCACTGTCGCTTTGAGGCCAAGTGTGGATCCTTCTTGCTGATGTTTTGGATGGTATTGCTAAAATTAGGGTTTATTCTTGTCACATCTTGGTGAAGTAAGTACATTTCTGCAATTTCATTTCATGCTATTTAATGTTTCATGGTGAATTTTACTTGTTCATATTGAAGATATTGCTTGGTAAAACCCTAAGAGAGGAGCATGAGTGCTTCCTCCTCTCACAAGGTTAATTTCATCCATAAATTTGTGAAGGAAATCCTACCTAGGGTTAGACTCCTAAAGCCCTAAAGTGCTATCACATTAGGATTTTAGCCCTAGACTTTTGATTGTTGACCTAGGTGAAGCTATAAGAAGGGAGAAAAGGTTTCAAGGGCCCAAAAGTGTTTGCACCCTAGAAATTCTCCTCAATATTTAATCTCTAAGGCTCTAATGTACTATCACCTTAGAGATTGATTCCTAACTCTTGGTTGCATCTAGATCAAGTTCCAAGACTAGTTGTGTTTGTTGTTGTAAAGACTCCATAGCCCTAATGCACTAATCATTATAGCTCTCTTGTGGTGAGAGTGATAAAAATGTAGATTTTAACCTCGTACAATATTTTACTGCAAATAGATTTTCAATAAAAGAACATAAAATATACAATGGCAAATACACACATCACACAGAGATTTTTCCCTTGGAAACCCAACCGAGAAAACCAACATATTCTATAGTCATTCATAGTGATACATTGTTTACAATACAATATACATATAGGAGCCAATGACATCCAAAACCCTAACCCAATGACCTGGATTAGTCAACAACCCTAATTCCTTAACCAAAAATAGAAAACCATCAGCAAAAACCGTGTGCTGAAAAACCTCCCAACAATGGACATGAAAATTGAGGCAAAAATGTGACACGTTTCCTGAGGCAAAACAAATTTCTCGGGGGCGTTTCCCTCGAACGACCACGCAGGGGGGTATCTCCCCCCTTCAACCCTTGAAGGTTGGGACTAGCGCCCCCCCCCAAACTCCCCTGCATGCCTGATGCAATGTCGCAGACACTAGGGCTAGTCGTGCAAAGAATATAACACATACCCAACAAAAAAACTCTTTATTCTTAGTCTCTCAAGCCATCTACTAACTTAACTAACACTAACATGTTGTTGTTTCAAAAGTTTGCTACAACAATATAGATACTCTCATATTTGTTGCAAAAATTGATCTAAAGTGGCCTAACTTACCCAAATATTGCATATAACAATTGGGTATTAATCTACTAAGGTTATGCAAAATTTCTATTGTCGATTGTTGCATTTCCGGGGCATATTTATTGTTATTGTTACAAACTTGTACTTTTTATTATAAAGTGTTGTACTACTACAATTTTGTACCATATATGGAATTTTATTATTGTCTAGTGTCTTATGAGGTCTTGATTGCATGTTTATACTTGGAAATCAATCATATATATGCTATAAGTGTTCTTGTTACGGGTAGGTACTCAAACAACTCCTTACCTCATCCGTTTCACAGACCTACAATTTTCATTAGGTGATCAAGAGAGGGGGAGGTAGAATTGGATATCAAACTTGCTACTTTGATTTCTTGAGGTCACCAGGGAAGCCTCCCCTATGGTGGACCTCCTCCATCACTAAAACTAGGGGATTTCTTACTAAGGTGAAAGTGGTAGGATTTTCTATAGTTATGCAAGATTTGGTGATATTGTGTTGGGATTTGCACAACTACAAATCCTGCATAACAAATCCCATCAAATTGGTTTTGATGTGGAGGAATTTTTGTACCAATGAGGAAGCAATGGCAAAAAGGCTAGATAGATTTTTTTGTTTTTGTTTCCGAGCAGTTATTGGGTAGGCATTTGCTCTAGAAATATCGGGTTTCTAAAAGTGGTTAGTATGATCATAGGCCAATTCTACTTCTGGTGTCCTCAAGGGAGGAGACGCCCCTAGCACCGCTTAAATTCAACCCCATCTAGTTGGAAGAGGAGGATTACCATGCATTGGTTGTCGAGAATTGGGTTCACCCGTCTTCAGTAACAGGCTCCTCGTATATGGAACAATTCGTGCAAAATCTGTCTTGGATCAAGCAAGTCACCAAGCATTGACTCAAGTCTTATTTGATGAAAGCTCAACATTTGATGAAAGAATTTGAGGAAGCCATTTCAAGGCTCTATCGAGCTATGGATGGGGGCTCCCTAGATGATTCTCAAATCCAACAGTTAAGGGATGATGAAGCAACGAGAAAATTGATTTTGGCCAAGGATGATAAAACATGGATATTGAAAAGTAGAGCCCTCTGGCTAAAGGCAGGTGACAATAATTCTAAATTCTTTCATCAATATGATAACTTTTTTAAAAGTATCAATATGTTATGGGAGATATAGTCAATGAACGGTTCTATGGTAACCTCCTTTAAGGAGAAGGTAGAGGAGGGAACCCGTTTCTTTCATTCTATGTTTCGGGAACTAAGAGGACATCCGATCCAGGAAATTCTTCAAGTCATTTCTAAATTCCCTACTGTGTTCTCAGAAGAGATGAATCATTCTTTGTGTGAAGAGGCCTTAGAAGTGAAGGTTTATGAATCCCTCTTCTCGACGCAGAAAAGAAAGAGCCCTAGACCAGATGGACTCATAATATAATTCTATATGGGGTTCTATTATCTTATTAAACATGATCTACTTAAGGTGGCCAACGAATCACAAGAACCATGTAAAATGCTTGGTTCCTATAATTCCATGTTCATCGCCTTGATCCCTAAGAAGAAAGATGGGGTAAATTTTGGTGACTATTGACCTATATTGTGGTGCAATGTTATCTACAAGATCATAACGAAAGTAATTTCTAGGTGGATAAATCCTATTCTTAGTGATTTCATTTCGGAAGTAGTTTGGTTTCCTTCGTCAAAGGAAAATTTAGGATGCTATTGTGGTGGCTCAGGAAGCCATTGATTCGACCAAAAAATATAATCAACCAACAACAGTCCTTAAGCTGGACTTATCCAAGGCTTACAACCATGTAAGTTGGACCTTCCTCTGGTTAGTTTTGATCTAGATGGGGATGGCCCTTCTCATGGTAAATTGGATAATGGGATGTATCCAGTCTGTGTCTTTCATTGTGCTTATCAATGGGGCTCCTTCAAGGTTTTTTAGGGCATCCCATGGGCTGAGACAAGGTTTTCCATTATCTCCCTTTTTATTTGTAATTGTTGTTGAAGCACTCAGTAAACTCATGGTGGAGGCAAGGAAATATGGGTTGATCTGAGGCATAAAAGTTTCCACTCAAGAAACCATATCCCACCTCCTCTTCATCGATGATGTTCTTTGTTTTATCAGGGGCATGGAAAGGGATATTTTGGCACTAAAAGGGGTTTTAGACCTCTATTGAAAATCCAATGGAATGGTCATGAACCAAGACATATATTATCTCTATTTAGGCTTTGTTCCAACCAATGTTATGCAAGCAATCTTCGCTAGTCTACATTTTCAGGTTAAGGATCCAGAGAATGGTTTTAGATATTTAGGGTTTCACTTGAAACCTAACAACTATAGGTTCATAGACTAGACATGGCCGGTGAAAAAGGTTGAGCAACATGTCTCAGTGTAGGTCAATATACTATTGTCCAGAGGTGGTAGACTTGTTTTACTGAATTCAGATGTTGAAATCATTCCAGTATATTGAATGTCCATTATTGTTGTACCAAAAGGGATTCTCACGAATATTAGGAAGGTAAGATTTCAATTTTTGTGTTCTGGTTCTCGTCATTGTGACGACATGCCATTATTCAAGTGGAATAAGGTAGCTCTTCCCAAGGAGTTCGATGGTTGGGGTTTAAAAATATATATACTATTTTTCCTATGATCTTTCGGCTAGAGGTTGTGGAGGCTCTCAATCAGTAATTCTATGTGGTGTATAGTTCTCAAATCCAAATATTTCAAAGGCCGCTTTTTGGAAGAATGGTATCGATCACCCATAAAATATTCAAAAGGTTTTATCGTTTGGAGAGACTTGGTATCTTCCTTCCCTCTGGTCAGAACTTGGACTATATGAAAAATTGGTGATGGTAGATCAGTGTGGATCAATGAATATCTGTTGATGGGGGCCAATTATTTTCGCCTATTAGACTCTCTTCTTCAAGCCCTTCATTCAGAGAAAATTTACCCATTAGTTGGTGCCTGTGCTTAGGAGCGACATTCTAGGGGAAGAACGAGTTAGTGTTCTTCGCCTTCCTTGGGATTTCCTGAAGCAGAGGCAGGTGAATGGGATCATTATGCTGGGCTTCTGGTCTCAAATTTCATTATTCTTCAGGATGACAAGCCTTATAATCTTTGTTGGTCCAAGTATCCCAAATATGGGGAGTTCACGGCCATATTGGGGTATAAATATTGGATATAATTGCAATTCTAGGGGGAGAAAAAATGGTGGTGGGGTCCTCTATGGAAATCCCATTCACCACTAAAAAATAGGATTGCACTTTGGTTAGCCCTGAACAATAAAATCTTTATCTGGGAAGTTTTTTGAAAAAGGGGATGGGTGGGACCAAGTTGGTATGTTTTAAGCAAAAACCACGAAGAAACTTCTTATCACATCTTTTTTGAATATGTTTATGCAATTTAGGTCACAAGGATAGTATCAAATGAGCTTAAGCCTTCATCCCAATGGAGGAAAACTAGTTTGGAGGAGTTCTTGAAGGACTGGTTTTTAGATAAGGTGATGGAAAGGTATGAAGGAATGCTCGGCTTTTTGGTCTTGAGTATCTGGTAGGCCCGAAACTCCAGTATACTTAAGGACAAGGATATTACCCCGAGGTTTTTGAACCTGTAAAAAGAATTCATGCCAGACATTAAAATAAAAGATTTGATGTATTTTCCCCTTCCAATTGAATGTGACGAAGGATGAATCAATAGCCTATACGACTCTCGTAGGCTATAGTCAACAAGGGAAAAGGGTGTGAAGGAGGTTTATTTGGTGTCACTAGGTAAAAATAATGAAAAATCCTAAAAAATACATTAAATAAAATAAATAATTATATCTAAATGGAATTGGAGGGAAAATAAAGTGAAGATTTGATTTGGTCAAAATGGGGAAAGATCTAGAATGTCCAAGGAAAGGATAACTAGAGGAGTGACCCTTCTCCTTAGCATTATGATTGATATCTTATTTAAGTGCTCTTCTAGCCAATGTTTTTCGTTGGGGTTTGTGGCAAACCCCTTCCAATGCAGGTTTAGTTTCGATGGTGTAATATCCACCCTAGCTAAACAAAGAGGAGAATTCATCTAGAGTTATCATTGGGGTTCATTGTAGTATTTGGGTTTCATGCTGGAGAAATTTGGGAGCATATTGGCTTGTGCAGGGTGATTGTGACAAGTTTCAGGAAGAGGTCAATTGTCTGATTTGCAAGTGTCAGGATGGTTTTCGCTCATCTGTGGGAAGAGACACCCCCGCAGGTTGAGCACAGGTTGTCCCGCGAGGCCTCGCTAGACACCTTGTAGTCGTCCTCCGAGGACCTCTGCGAATTGAGGTTGCAATAGTTTGCCAGATAAGGTTTGCAAGGGGCTCAAGACAAGGTTGGAAGGCCACTTTCAAAGTGAATATTACTGGAACATAGAAGTGTAGGGATTAAAGAGTCTTGGGATATTGTCTTGGCATCATTCCAGGTTTTCTTGTATTGTTTTTGTATTATATTGTGTAGCTACATGGTAGCCATTGGATTTGTGTGCTTAGGAGTATTTTATAGTTGTTATTACAACCATTAGATATCATTATATTGGTTTTTGAGAGTTTCCATCCATAATAAGATGCCACGTTACCTGCTCTAATTTTTGTGTAATGGATGTATGCTATATGTTTGACAATATTCCTAAGTGAGCAAACTATTTGTAAGAATTTAACAACACATTCACATAAGAAGGAATAACAAATTTGGGATAGGAAACATAATTTCCCCTTTTAACTTGGTTGGGGATATTACAGGGGTATCAGAGCTGGTGGTTCTACCAGTATGTGACTACATTAGTGCCTAGAAGAAAAGGGCGTCGATGACAAACCTATCGAGAGTCACCAGAAAGAGAAACATAAGCAAACCACACATAATCAGAGCTAGAAGGAAGCATGGGAGACAACCATGAAGGGACTATGCTCCAAATATTAAAATATTTGTTCAAGGGACAAAAAGAGGCATTCCTGAGACATGCAGATACAACAAGGTTCTAACAACAGATGCTTGAGGTGCTCACACAGTAGGTGGGCTAGTGTGGGAATATAAATGGTATGGGTCAAGGTGGACCCATTGGATCCCATTAGGGTGAAAAAATACATATAGAGAATAGTAATAACGATACCCCAACTTAGAGCAGGAGCCTAAATATCCCTAGGTCCTTATAACCACAGTTCCTGACAAGGAAGCCCATAGAATCATAGGAGCAATCAGATCAAGGGCTTGATATTAACACCTCATACAAGGAGTACAAGACGATAGATGAAGATATACGTGAGAAAGTTTCCTATAATGAATTCTACGACCTCAAACAAAATTATAGACCTAGGGAGGGGAATAGAGGAGCGCAAATCCCACATAACTATGACCTCATGCGCAAGGTGGGAAGGTTGACTATCCCACCCTTCGATGGGTGTACAAAGAGCACAACCATGGCCTGGGTACATAAGTTGGACACTTACCTCCAACTTAACCCAATGTCTGAGGCTAAAGAAATTAAGTATGCCACCCTTCAATTGGAAGTAGAATCTCATGAATGGTGGTACCATGGGCTGGTAACATTAGGGCCCACCAACATCACTTCATATGTGGACTTCACTCAGAGTTTGATAGATAGGTTTGACAACAAGGACCCTGAGATACACTTAAGGGAGTGGGAACAATTGAGGTAGACAGGTACACCAAAAGCATACATCACATATTTTCATAGGATGGTAGTTATGGTGACAAATATTTCTCAACAAAGGATGGTAATGTTATTCACGGAGGGTCTAGCTTAACCTCTGAGAGGATGGGTGAAGGACTTCAGGCCAACCACATTTCATAAGGCCATCATCAATCCCGAGGACATGAAGGACGCAATCAATAAGAAGGTACCAACAAAACCCTTTATCACTCAAGGGGGTAAGGAGATAAAGTTTCCCCAGAAGCCGTGGGCAGGGAAGGACATGACAAATGAGGAGATTCAGAGAGAAATAAGGAGGAATAAACTTTTATTCAGTTGCAAAGATCCGTGGGAGCCAGATCATCGATGTATGGGCAAAGGTAAAGTCCATTACATTGAGGTAGTTTCTGTCGAGGAGGATGATAGTGATGATGAAGGTATTGGATAGGACAATGGTGAATAGTCGCAGGCTATAAGTAGGCACCATTGCAGGATAGTTCCAAGGGAGTGACCATTGCCACACTTTCAGGAGTCGCTAAATATTACATATTCAGGGTTAGAGGCATTGTGTAGGGGCAGAGGGTTACAACATGATGTGTACTCAGAGGATTAGGGGATTGGAAGTAACATTGGGAAACTATACGTTGACTGATGACTTCTACATTGTGTATTTAGAAGATACTCATGTGGTGCTAGGAGTTTAGTGGTTGTACTCGTTGGGGGATATCCGCATGAATTATCTCGACACGAGGATGGAGTTCTAGGACAAGGGTGGACAACGAGTTGTCCCGAGAGGTATGTCGACAGGTTCCCCTGGGATCGTGTCTAACTAGTGTATGGAGGCCCTTTTTAGAAGGGGACATGGATTGTGCAACAAAGTGCTTGATCACCATGGAGAAGCCATCACAAGAACAAAAACATTATCCTGCATATATCCAGACATTACTTGCAAAGCATGAGAGAGTATTCAAACCATTTCTAGCGGGGATACCACCTGACAGAGGATTTGATCATGTCATTGAACCAGAAGAAGGGTCAAAACCCGTGATCACCACCCCCTACAGAAATCCGAAGAGATTCAAGGATGAAATAGAGAAGGCCATAAAGGAGTTGCTAGAAATGGGGACATATGAGGCCTAGCTCTAGACCTTTCGCTTCATCAATTGTACCGGTGAAGAAGAAATATGGCACTATGAGGATGTGCATAGACTATAGTGCACTAAACAAGAAGACCATAAAAACCGATACACAACACCAAGGATCGATGAGCTAATCGACGAACTGCACGGGGCAATGTACTTCTCAAAGATTGATATGCGATCAGGATACCACCAGATTTGCATTAGAGAGGAGGATATCCACAAAGCAACATTCATGTGTCACTATGGGCACTATGAGTTTCTATTTATGCCCTTCGGGTTGACTAACACACCAACTATCTTTCCGTCATGCATGAACCATATCTTTAACATGACTTTGAGGAGATTCTTACAATGTTTTCTTTGATGATCTTCTAATCTACAACAAAACGTGGGAGGAACATCTGAAGCATGTGGAGGAGATTCTCACCATTATGGAGGAGTAGTCGCTTTTTGCCAAGGAGGAAAAATGTGAGTTCAGGTTGATAGATATTTTCTATCTGGGGCACGTGATTGGTGGTGAGGGAGTAAAGGGGCATCAGGAAAAGATCCAGACCATCTTAGACTGGCCCACCGCCACGTCACTCATAGATATATGAGGATCCTTCGGGATATGCAGCTATTACAGGGGCTTTGTGAAAGGGTTTTTAAAATTGGTTGTGCCACTGATAAACCTCACCAAGAAGGGGGCGTTTCAATGGATAGACGACACATAGGCAACATTCGAAAAAATGAAGAGGGTGATGAGTAATTTCCCAATATTAACACTTCCATAGTTCACGCAACCTTTTGTCCTGGAGTATGACACATCGAGTGAGGGGATATGAGCAATATTGATGTATAACCGAGGTCCGATAAATTTCGAGAGCCAAAAGATGAGGAAGCCTAAGAAGCTCTACCCGATCTATGATAAGGAGATGTTGGCCATAATGCATGCATTGGCCAAGTTCAAAGAATACTTGGTAGGAGGACGCTTTGTGGTGAGGACTGACCACGACAACTTGAGGACTAATTGCAAATAGTATTCTACTTATTATTGATTTATTATTAATTAGATCAATCCCCTTTTTTAGATTGATCATGTCGGGCTTTGTAAATGACCAAATCCCCTTTTGTGGATTGGTCAAACCCTAATTATATGTTGCTAATTAAGAAGTTTCCCCCTAGGCCTAATTAAAGTGGTTTTAGCCACTAAGTGAAGAGGTCGGCCCTGCCCAGTGAAGAGACACCTCTCTAGCGCCTGCCAGCCAGTATAAATAAGAGAGGCTAGTGCCTCATTAGCTCACTCACTCAACTCACTCATATAGTGCGCAAGTTTGAAGGAAGCTGCAGTTGCCGGAAGAAGGAAGAGAGAGACGCATTGCTCAGTGTTGTATATTCTCTAGTGTTTTGGTTTATTGTCTTGGCATTGTATTGGTTATCTATATTAAGGACGTTTTTGCTGGGTTTTATCCCCCATGAGGGTTTCCCAAGATAAATGTTGTGTATCTTGTGATTGTGTTTCTCTCAGTGATCTTGCATATAGTATTATTGTCTAGTAAATTGAAAATAAACTTAATAGTTGCTCTAAAATTAACATGGTATTAGAGATAAACTGACTAGAGCACCTTTCACTGGGTAATAAAAAAATGTCACTGTTGCCGTACAAGAAAATTAGGGCTTTTTCTTGGAAGATAATTTTTGACCAAAAACCATCTAGGGAAGTGCAACCTAGCCTAGCAAACTCATTGGCAGCTTGAGTGCACCTTTTCAGTGGCCAGAGCCTCCAGAAAGTGAAACCCTAGTTTTGACTAGTACCAGAAAACTAGAAAACCTGGAAACCATAACCAGTACAAGAAGTACCAATCCAGATTTGCACATGCTCAATTTCAAGGGGTATAAATTGAAAATTTTGAAATCTGACAGCTCTAACATACTTGCCTCAACCTAGCCCATCTAGTCCCTGGATCAGAATTTGAAAATTTGAAAATTGAAAAATTAGGGTTTCCTCATAAAACCCTAAGTTGCAGTTGCAGTTGTAGTTACAGTGCCAATTCCTTCATGCTAGTTGCAACAGCATTTGCAATACCAACACCATCTGCAGTACTAGTTGCAGTGAAAGTTTTCATGAAGTGTTGGGACTGTTGTTTTATTGTCCTAGTGCACCTTACCCTAGCAAGATACTATCAGAGGTATGTACTTACATATGGTTAAAATTTATTACTATTCTAAAGGGGTACTTGCAGGAGAAAGGATTTGTTGACAATCATAGATCCAGAAGGATCTCAGATCCAACACATTCAGAGGAATAATGCACCCTGGGTTTGATCATTTTAAATATGCATCTATTTGTTATGACATCTAGGTTGTATGTTGAAGATAAGACCATCATACTAACCATTGGTCAAGATTAAAGTCAAGGTATTAGATTGATTAAAGTTGAGATTATAGAGTTTTTTCTCTAACTTAGATTTCTGTTAAGAAATCATTTTATCTCAGTACAGAGGACAGGTTGAAGAGAATGCTTGTCATCCTGAGCAAAGGAGACTAGGAAGAAAAATAACAACACTCATTCTTGAGGAAAAGACTCTAGGTTCCATGTTTGATTGATTAAGTGGATAAGATTCAAACTTACACATGTCAAGTTTGATAACTACCTCATTAAAAGTAAACACTATAGTTGAGGTAGAAGTCTTTGAAAAGTGTTATACTTTGTAGCATGTGAGAATATTGAGATAAATGCTTATTGTAATCATTTACCAGATACAACTAACATCTCCTCTAGGAGAAACTTCTGGTGTTGGTTCCAGGTTACCATGGAGGAATGTTTGATCACAACACTAGAAGAGTGTTGTTCTCATTTCGTATTGTATTTCTTACTTTTGATCTTTGTTTCAGGCAGGTCACAAGCGATAGCTTTAAAGGAGCTATTGTGACGATTATTCATGATATTGTTTTATCATCAAAAGAGTATTATTCTTGCTTGTTGGTTTGTTGACCTTATTTCAGGTCACAGGTGATAACCCCGAGGAATATAAAGTGAGGGTTGAAGAAGGCAATAGATTAAAGGAGACATGAAGCAGACTATGTACATGACCATATACATTCATGTACCAAAGAAAATGAAGAAAAAGCTATTTTTTGAGATCCAGAGTATCTCATATAGAGATTGATTGTAAGGAGCAGAAGGCTCCAAATATGACCAAACATTAGAACAAGAATGCACAATAGACTTGTTCAAAGGATAATGAAGCCACCTTGACAGGAAGCAGAATTCGTTTGAAGTCTAACTCATCTTTTCATATTTAGACTTGGTATTCAACACCAGGTATATCCAACGGAGACAATGAAGTTTTTGTAGACTCATAGTAAGCCTAATCTCATAAACGATTAGATGAAGAGTCCAGGTCTGGGAGACATATGCCATGAGTTCAAAAGACTAGATTGTAGCTTCAAGGAGACATGAAATCTCCTAAGAAGATTCCCTTGTTTCAGTAAGAAAGAAGGAAGCCAATTAGAAGGACTGGGATATGGATTTTTCCTTAAGACGAGAAAGGAAGTCAGTGTTGACTTCCAAGATTGATCCAACATATCAAACATGCTGCAGATAACAATATAAAATATGTACGAAGACTGAATTGTGTCCGAAGGATTCTCCTAGCAAGAGGGATAATACTATGATGAGACACTTACTCCAGTAATCAAAGAAATAGTTCCAGTGTTCGTAAAGACAACCATAACAACCATGATTCGGATACAAGTATGAGATGTAGGGGGAGAAATCCCTATATTTGATATTGAGTGCCAGTTGATGCAATACATTAGTCGAGCTATGGAGACATGACTACAATAGTAGATAACGCTACCTCCATGAAAGAAGAAGAGCTATTTTCAGTATTAGTTATTGATCCACTCTCAGTTTTAGATGAAGTTGTTTCTGTGATAGAGTATAAGAACTGCTCTCAGAGTTCAATATCTACAATGATTCTCAGCTTCAGATAAGCTGTAGGTGCAGAGTCCCAATCCTAGAGGAACAATTGCAGAGAGAGTAGAGGACATACTCTCAGATAGTGAGACAAATAATGCTTTGCAGAAAGCACATAGAGCTAGCACATGATTGTGCATAGTAAGTTGAAGCTGAGCAAGTGTACCAGGTTGGTACAATGAGATGTGAAAATTTGTTTTAAAGTTAAAGATAGAAGACTCATGTCTAGAAGTTGAAGCAAGCTCCAAGAGCTTGGTATGGAAGGATTGATAGTTTTCTGATGAGCTTGGGCTTTACCAAGAGTAAAGTTGATTCCATTCTTTACTTCAAGATTGTTGACGATGGACCAATTATATTGCTGCTACATATGGATGACTTATTCTTGACAAGTGAAGAGAAGCTCATATCATATTGTAAGAAGAATCTCACTGAATAATTTGAGATGAAATACCTAGGCCTGATGCATTATTTCTTAGGTCTTGAAGTTTGGCAGAGCTCAGAGAAGATCTTCCTTAACCAAGGGAAGTATGCAGTTGAAATTTTGAAGAGGTTTGATATGTTGTAAAGCCATTAACACACCCATGGAAACAAAGTTGAAGCTCTTGGTTGATACTTCGCCAGAATTGGCTAATGCTACGTATAGACAAATTATTGGTTTGTTGATGTATATGATGAATATCAGGCCAAGTATATGTTTTGCTGTAAACACCTAGAGTCAGTACCTGGTAGAGCCCAAACATGTTCACCTTGTTGTTGCAAAACATGCGATGAGATACCTTAAGGGTATGTTGGAATTTTGTCTCTGTTATACCGAAGATCATGACTTTAGACTGATTGGTTATACAGATTCAGATTAGACTGGAAGTGTTTCTGATAGAAAGAACACTTCTGGATGTTGTTTCAGTCTGGGGTCAGCTATGGATTCATGGTAGAGTAGGAAGCAATATAATATTTCTCTTAGCACGACATAAGTTAAATACATTGTTGCATGTTCCACCAGTTGTGAAGCCATATGGCTTCAGAAGTTATTGATAGGTCTATTCAATCTGGAGATGGAAGCCACTGTGTTTCTATGTGATAACTAGAGTTATATAAATATGATGGAGAACCCTATGTTCCACGATAATTCGAAGCACATAGAAATATGGTATCACTACATTCGTGATATGGTGCAGAGGGGAGTTGTAAAGCTACAATATGTTGGCATAGATGAGCAGGTTGCAGATGTGTTGACTAAGCCTCTTTCTCGTGTAAAGTTTGAATACTTTCGAGACAAGATTGGTATAGTCTGAAAGGACCTCCCTTGAAAGGGGGATTGATGTTGATGATACTATGGTATCCTGACCAATAACGGGTAGCTCAGTTAGGATTTTATATCCCAGGGGACTGATCATCCCTGGACAGATCTTGAAGGTTTGGTAAGGACGGTCTATCAGAGTACCTGTGCATGTATATGCCAGCTGTGGTTAGTAGTGGTAGCTCCATTAGGATTTTTATAATCCTAGGGAATCTTATGATTCCTGCGCAGATCCTGAAGGTCTGGTAAGGACGGTATGTCAGAGTACCACGTGGTAGCTCCATTAGGATTTTATATCATAGGGAATCTTATGATTCCTAGGTAGATCCCCAGAGACTGTCAGAGTACCACAAAATGTTGTTGTTACACCTACCTCATTCTGTTGCCATATGTTGATGATGTTATTATCTCAGCCTTGTGCTGATGATATTGACGATGTTGTTATCTCAATCTCGTGCTAATGATATAAATGATGTTGTTATCTCAACCTCGTGCTGATGATATTGATGATGTTGTTATCTCAACCCTGTGCTGATGATATTGATGATGTTGTTTTCTCAACCTCGTGTTGATGATGTTACTGTACAAACCTCGTGTTGTTGATGTTGCTATACCAACCTCGTGCTGTTGATCCTAGTGTATCAACCTTGTGTTGGTGATATTATTATTCTAGCTTCATGTTATTGATGTTGATGCTTCAGCTTCATGCTGAAGAAGATGATGATGATGCTACTTCAGCTTCATGTTGAAGATGATCATGATGATGTTACTTCATCTTCATCTGAAGATGATCATGATGATGTATCAGTATTGTACTGATTAATGATGGTGTATTAGTGTTATACTAATTGATGTTGGTGCAAAGAATGATGATGATGATGCCATTCTAGCTCCATGCTGTGAATGATGATGATGATGATTCTATTCCATCTCCATGCTGTGAATGACGATGATGATACTATTCCATCTCCATGCTATGAACGATGATGTTATTGATGATGAGAAAAACTTGTGATGATTTATAGATATGCCAATCAGTTTTCCAGATGCTGTTGATGTTGCTATCTTCTCTCTCTCTTGACGATGTTGTGGAATACCCTTCTTGTTAAGGGGGAGTGTTGAAATATTGTAACTACAAAGAATATTCTACTTATTATTGAGTTATTATTAATTAGATCAATCCCCTTTTGTGGATTTATCATGTCGGGCTTTGTAAATTACCAAATCCCCTTTTGTGGATTAGTCAAACCCTAATTATATGTTGCTAATGAAGAAGTTGCCCCCTAGGCCTAATTAAAGTGGTTTTAGATACTAAGTGAAGAGGTCGGCCCTGCCTAGTGAAGATACACCTCCCTAGAGCTTGCCATCCAGTATAAATAAGAGAGGCTAGTGCCTCATTAGACCAGTCACTCAACTCACTCATATAGTGTGCAAGTTTGAAGGAAGTTGCAGTTGCAAGTTGCTGGAAGAAGGAAGAGAGAGGCACATTGCTCGGTGTTGGATATTCTCTAGTGTTTTGGTTTATTGTCTTGGCATTGTATTGGATATCTATATTAAGGAAGTTTTTTCTAGGTTTTCTCCCCCATGAGGGTTTCCCAGGATAAATGTTGTGTATCTTGTGATTGTGTTTCTCTTAGTGATCCTGCATATGCTATTATTTTTCAGTAAATTGAAAAGAAACCTAATAGTTGCTCTAAAATTAACAACTTTGTGGTGAAGACTGACCATGACAACTTGAGATATTTCTTGGAGCATCGGGACTTGAATGAGAGGTAGCAGAAATGGGTGAGTAAGGTTCAATCATATGATTTTGACATTGAATATGTAAAGGGGAAGAAGAATATAGTTGTTGACACATTATCTAAGAGACCTTTAACCTTGTCCATGACAAAGATCTCAACAGACTGGAAGCCCATTCTATTGGTGGAATACTCCAAAAATACCTTCGCTTGTGAGTTGATGGAGGGAAGTATTCAGGATGATAGGTACAGGGTAGTGGATGACATCATCTACTATAGGGACACGATCTATCTTTTCCCTGAGTCCACACTCAAGGATAATATTTTGAGGGCAGTACATGATGCACCACCAAAAGGGCACCAGGGATATCTGAAGACTTACAGAGAGAGATTCTCATGGAAGGTTCTTCTTCTTCAAGGGGATGTACTTTTTCATGTGAGGGAGTGCATGACTTGCCAGCAAAACAAGTCAAAATTCACACATCTAGCAGGACTACTTCAACCATTGTCGATTCCAGAGCATAAGTGGGATAACATTTCCATGGACGTCATCATAGGAATGCCAAAGGTGCAGGGAAGAGAATGTATCTACATGGTAGTGGACATATTGACCAAACATGCGCACTCCTTTTCCATTCCTACAGAGTACAACACATCTCAGGTAGCATATCTATTATTCAGGGAGGTGTTCGGGCTCCATGGTCTCTTGAGGAACATAATCAGTGACCGAGATAACATGTTTCTCAATGCATTTTGGTAGGAGTTGTTCAGGATATTTGGGACAAAGTCGACACCTAGTACTAGCTATCACCCCCAAAAATATGGGAAGACCGAGATAGTGAACAAATGGATTGAGGGGTACCTAAGAAACTATGTGTCAAGGAAACAACGGGCATGGATAAAGTGGTTTAATCTCGGGGATAACTGATACAACACCATTCATCACATGTCCATAGGTGTTAGCACTAGAAGTCACTCCAGACTGTACAAAGAGTGAACCCAGTACCCATTTATATATAAGTGATTAAATCAAGTTTAAACTCAGGTGGATCAACAAGGAAGAGCAAGAAGGCGGGTAGAAAACTATCTACAAAGTCATTCCATTGGGCATGGAGTCAATACATCCTACAGATCAAAGGCACTCAAGCTGCCTACCAGACCAAAAGGGATATAATTTATGGATGATGGTATAAGGAAGATAACAAAAAGGATAATATCATCAAGCAAAGATCCTCTCTCCAAAAATGACTTAAAATATTACTAGAACATAGATCATGAAAGGAGGCGATTACTACAAATCATTTGCAACTCATGAATCTCCTACCCATGAACAACCATTTATCTTAAATGCCTACAATTCCATTAAAGTAAGATGAAAAGGTAAAATAATAAAGAACACAAAATTTGATAAACAATTTTCATGAATCTCTAATGGCAGAAAAGCCTACATCACATGCCCTCAGGCTTACAAAAATAAACAGATAAAACTGCCCTTGCAGCTTCTCAAGCATCTCTCCAGTCATAAACCCCCACCTCCAAGATATCCCTCCTTCATTAAATAAAAAATAACATCCAAATATTCTTAGGAGGTCACATCCCATCTCTTTCATTAGATTCTGGGCCTTGGAGATAGGTGGCAACCAAAATCCAACAAACTGCTAAATTTTAGGAAGTTGTTGGAAGTCATTAATAAATCTGTTTCCAACTCACTGAATGAGGTTTTAATAGAGATAAATATTAGGTGAAGGTGTCCTTTACAATCTAACTGATCTTTGAGAATTCATTCAAACCATCCTTGACAGTTGGTAGCCCTCCCATAGCTCGGATTTGTCACACTGTTAGAGTTCGCAACGCCTATGCAGGATGCGTTGCGAACTTTCCTGTAGATGGTAATTTTATCTTTTATTCAAAAATATGAAATGGGTCAGGCGGATTGTTTGTCAAAAAGTCAAACACATCATGTTTTTCGTCCACACCAAATTTCAAAAGAACCTAGATTGTGATTCGAAAGTTATGATTAAAACAAGACTATGTTGTGTGCTAATTGCTACAAACTGTCCCAAATTACTAGTTCACAACGCTAGTGAGTCTAGGCACTGCAAAATTTCCTGTAGCAACCTGTTTTCTTCAAAAAGGATTCAAATGATGCAAGAAATGTGCCAATCTTCCAAAATACTATGTTGGATCATGCTAAAGCTTCCTTCATCCTCCGAGCAATGAAAAATTTCTTCCAAAACAACAAGTAAGCAATCATAAGACAAAAATGTTTCTTAGGGTTTTTATGCAAGTAAGTTTTACAGTATTGCAGAGGCTAAGATGTAACTTGAAGTTGGAAGCTTGGATGAAATGATGATGACAAGGCTAAATGAAGTCTGAATAGCCATATTGAAAGCAATTGTGCAAAACAGAAAGTTGGTAGCACTAGTTTGGTTTGCAGCGCATATGATTTATGACTTGACAAGATGCTTTAGGTGGTTGGATGAATGTGTAAGACCCTTTGGACACTTGTTGGACGACAACATTTGATGGTGACCTTTACTTTCCCTCTTGTGCTAATAATGACAACCACCATCATGACACTAAGATTAGCCAAATGTATTTTGATTAGCTTTAGACTCAAGGTTAAAATCAATACCTTGATTTATTAACATGAAACATGAGTCAAAAACCTTTGACAACATGTACATCCTATGTGTTAACGTTTGGCACCATAGGGGATGGCATACTCCCAGTGAGCTGCCAAGAACATTGCAGTTCCAGTGCCTTATCCATTTGGCTACAAATCTATAACCATGCTCATCCATAATGTTAAAACAATCTTCCATTCAAACTAAAGAACACCAACTACACTAGTGCCTCCATTGGGCTATGGAGTCATTATTCATGATCTACTGCAAACCAATAAACTAAAAACCACATGCTCATGGTGTGAGCTTATTTATGTACATATGCTATTTCTAACAAACTGAAACTTGCTTTTGTTATGTATATACAAATTTCCAAAAGAACCTTTCAAGAAACAAATTGCTTGACTTGCCCTGCTGTTCACTTTTGAAAGTATGAGAGGAAAATAGTAGGTATAATAAAAATTCAATGAACAACTCGTACCTAATATTGCAAATAGGTAGCATGCCAAAACCTGTATCTCTTGGAGTTTTGGATAACAAGGACTCTATCCAATCTGCTATTGGATCATGAAACTCATGACAAGACATTTCCAGTTGATCCAAAGGACAATATTGCCATTTTGTTGAATCCAGTACATGGATAACATTGTTAGCCTCCTCATGCTTCAGTTGAAAAGAAGATGATTTTCGAGTATCCTCTACTGGTAATACTACATCCTGGACATGAACCACCATTTCTGCTTTTCCCTTCAAATCATCTAGCCCATGAATATCATATAGCTGATGTTCAAATTCTCCAGAGAAATAAAGAATTCGCTGCTTATGGTCTTTAATATTATTTTCATCATAATCATCAAACAAAGAATGATCATTGTAAGTTATGGTTTGAGAAACATTTTCAAAGTCCTCTTGAATAATGGTTTTTGTTTGCTGAAAAGAAATAAGATCTGCATACTCATTTTCATACACGTCATAAATAGGCAGATCCTCAAAAGATGTAAGTTCAAAGAACTGTTTATCATACTTCTCTTAAATCATAGGTGAAAACACATCATAGGAAACCTCTTGAAAGTCTCGAGGACAATATTATTCTATAGTTATTTCTTCATGACAAGCATCATTTTCATAACTATCATATGATGATGTGTACATTTGTTCTTTGACATCTAAATACTCTAAAGAAACAACTTGATCTTCATAAAAATTTGGAGCAACCTCTACATCATAGTCAAAACTGCTAGAGAGATTCGGGTCAAGGACAAATATGCTTACAATGTTGCTATCACCCACATCCTTATCATTAAGACAATCAATAGACTCTTCTTTCAAAACTAAAGAGCTAAATAAGGTGTTACATGGGGATGACTCCTCCTCTACATGCTTAATAGTTTTTTCTGCTTCATCCTTATAACCAAAAAAATTACTAATTGAATGTTGGATGTAGGATTCAAATTCTTTACAACATTTTTAAAAAAGAAGATCAACCAGATAAAATATTTTGGAATGATGATAAAATTGTTGATGATTACAACTGCGTGAGACATTCTCTAGGACACAAACCTGAGAGAGAGCCCTTGAGAGGGGTGAATGGTTCCTATCTGATACATAGATGGAATTTAGAGATGGCCTCCTCCTTACAGAGAGTTGAGAATAATTCCAGATGATTCTGCTGTGTAATGCAGTGGGAAAGGAGATTTGCAGAGTTAGATGTGCCTGTGGCTGAGCACAAGGTGAACGTGTGAATTCCCATAGAGTTGGGTGCATCGTCATGAGTTAGAGATGAAGATGATGTATTAACATCCTTTGAGCAGAGAGTTGAGATGATGAACTCCAGGTGACTCTTCTGTGTAATGCAGTAGGAAAGAAGATCTGTTGAGTGGACGTGCCTATGGACGAGCACAAGTGAACACGATCCTAGTGGTTGAGCACTAGTGAGAGTGGTTCTCCTATGTAATGTAGTGAGATATATATATGAACATCCCTATGGATTTGCCCCTAGTGGCTGAGAAATAGTGGGTGTATGAGATCCCTTTCTATATTGTTCAAGAGTTGGACCTGCCTGTAACCCTAATTGTAATGTAAAGGGTACAGGTCGGCCCCACCTTAACGTAATTGATAATTAATGTAAAAGATAATTAATCTGGTTATTATTAATTATATTGTGAGTTAGATAGGTCGGCCCTGTTGTGCCAATAGACACTTCTATTGACAGGTCAATTCTAATATAAGTAAAGGTAGATTCCCCATTGAGGAATCATATCTTTTGTGTGAGTTTAGAAATTTCAACAAGTACATCTTCTTGGGAAAAGTGCGCACCTCTCTTGTGCGCTAGTACTATAGGGTTTGCAAGAACCCTCTTGTGTGCTAGGTTTTCTTGGCGGTGAAGGTATTTCTCTTGAAGAATATAACAAAGGATTTGGCTAGGTTTTCTTCCCTTGTTGAGAAGGGTTTCCCATGATACTTCTTGTGTTCTTGTGCATGGTTTTTCTTCTTCTGATCTTGGTTGTCGCAACATAATTTTTTATGGTTTAAGTTAAATGCTAAAAAAGAATGAACTTCATGCTTAAACCTTGCTTATTGAAAAATAAACATGGTATCAAAGCATAGGTCTTGAAGAACCCATTGCATAAACAACTTTCAACCATCCTCTCTCTCCTGCAGAAACCGTACGACCCTCCTAGGGTTCTCAAAAAATCTATATGGCCTACCCTTCTGGGAGTTTTCAACACTTGAAACTTGGACGTTGGGGCTAAAAAGGGCATAGGTGTGTACAACCTCCCGCAAGTCTCAAACTGCAATTCCAAGCATTTTGACTTTTTGGCCCTAGGGTTTCTAGGGTTTCACTAATTTATGCAGAAAATTTTAGAATTGGGTTTCTGCAACTCCTTGAAATAGCTATTCAGCTTACCAGGGCTATCATATCCTTCAAAGGATTATTTTTGGCAGTCATAAGTCCAACAAAACCTAAAAGTGATAGCCGAGCCTAGCCGTTAGGTTTTCTAGCCTAGTTGACAAGGGTTTGTGAAGAATCCAAAATTAAAATGAGAAAAATCATGATGGGAGGCAAGCTTGATGGTTCAAGCAAACTCAGTTACAGGAAGACAAGACCTCAAGGAGATGAAGACATCGACATCTCAAGACTCTCAGGTATGGTCCCTACCAATGATAATACTTGGTTATTTGATAGTGGTGCCTCCAGGCACATGCCCGGTCTTGGAGATCACCTAACACATTTTGTTGAGAAAGAGACACATCTACATTTTGTACTTGGAGATAATGCCCGATATAATGTGAGAGGAGTTGGAACTTCTACCTTCCAACTAGATTCAAATATGCAGTTTCAATTAAAAGAAGTACTATATGTACTCAGAATGAAGAGGAACCTTGTCTCTATTTCTGCCTTGGAAGACAAAGGCTACGAGGTTACTTTCTCAGAAGGAAGAGTTCTTGCATGGCACAAAGACTCTCATATAAATTCTTCCAAAAAAATTGGTGTCCAAGAAAATAACTTGTACAGATTAACCATCAAACCAATTCAGGCCCTGCTACATGACACTATCAGCTTGAGTGAGCTATGGCATAGAAGACTTGATCACATTTATTATAGAGCTCTCCCAGCTTTAAGGAAAATGGTAACATGTCTACCAAAAATACAGATTCAACATAAAGGTGTTTTCAAAGGTTGTGCTCTTGGAAAAAATGTTAAAGGATCATTCTCAAGCAGTGACAATAGATCCAAGGAAATCTTGGACTTAATACATTCAGATGTGTGTGGGACAATGACTATTGCATCTATGAATGTGTACTTATATTATGTACTCTTCATGGATGATTACTCCCGAAAAACTTGGATTTAATTTCTGAAGAACAAAGATGGAGTCCTTGCAAAATTTCAAGAATTCAAAGCTCAAGTTGAGAACCAAACCGAAAGAAAAATCAAAGTTTTAATATCACATAATGGAGGAGAATACACCTCAAAGGATTTTAAAAGTTCTTGTATTGAAGCAGGGATCAAGAGGGAGTTCACAGTTCCCTATAATCGTCAACAAAATGGGGTTGCTGAAAGGAAAAACAAAACTATCATTGAGGCAACCAAAGCAATGATACATGATCAGAGTCTACCTATGACTCTATGGTCAGAGGCATGTATGAAAGTAGTGTATGTTCAAAACAAAAGTCCTCATCAGATCCTGAAGAACATTACTCCAGAAGAAGCCTTCACCGGATTGAATCTTGAGATTGGACACTTCAAAATATTTTGGTGTCCAGTATATTTTCATATACCCAAAGAGAAGAGATCCAAGATAGAAACTTCAGGGAGAAAAGGGAAATTTATAGGATACAATGAATCCTCAAAAGCATATCGAATCTACATTCCTGGTTAGATAAAAATTGAAGTAAGTAGAGGTGTTACCTTTGAAGAAGAAGTATCCTTCCAAAGATCCAGAGAAGCTCAGATGGAAATTGATACTGAGACAATGCCTTCTCTCCCTTCAACAGTTCAGAGGGAGACAAACATTATTCTAGTTGATCCAGTAGCTCCAGTTGTTCCAATGGTTCTAGTCGATCCAGTTTCTCCAGGGGACATACCTAGAGATATTACAGTTGGAAATAAAAGGCATACTTGGGCCCAACAAACTCTACAAGAAGCAGAGGGACATAAAGCCCCTCAAGGAACAACCAGAAAGAGCAAGAGACCAAAGATATGCTCAAGCTACCTTTCAGCCATGACCCACATCATTGACTCATAACCATCTTGCCATGGAGAAGATTCAGGTGAACAAGTATGGCGAAGAGTACCAATTTATATTGAAAAAATGATGTATGGGATATTGTTCCAAGACCAGAGCGAAAGTCTGTAGTAACTTCCAAATGGATTTATAAAATCAAGCATGTAGTTGGTGGAAGCATCGAAAAATACAAAGCAATATTTGTGGCCAGAGGGTTTTCGCAAGTAGAGGGAGTTGACTATGATGAGACTTTTGCTCCAGTAGCCCGATACACCTCCATACATTCTATCATTGCACTAGATGCTTCCATGGGTTGGAAGCTACACCAGATGGATGTAAAGACAACCTTTCTCAATGGTGAAATTGAGGAAGAAGTTTATATCGAGAAACCAAAAGGATTCGTTGTACACAAAAAAATATCTCATGTATGCAGGTTAAAGAAATCCATATATGGTCTAAAAGAAGCACGATGTGCTTAGTACGAGAAAATGGATGGATTTCTGATGAGCTTGGGCTTCAATAAAAGTAATGTTGATACTAATTTATATTATCACATTGATGGCAATGAGTGTTTGATTTTGGTCCTATATGTGGACGACCTTTTCCTCATCGGTTCAAAAAGACTCATTGCTGAATGCAAACGAGCATTGACTGCTAAATTTGAAATGAAGGACTTGGGTTTTGATGCACTACTTCTTGGGACTAGAAGTATGGCAGAGTACAAATGAGATTTTCTCGAGTCAAGGAAAATATACTGTGGAGATACTGAAAAATTTCGGCATGGAAGAATGCAAATCCATGTCCACTCCAATGGTAATGGATTTGAAGAATATGAGTGATACTAATTCAGGAGAGGTAGATCCACACTTATACCGACAGTTGATTAGATCACTGATGTATCTAGTTAATACCAGACCAGACGTTTGCTATGCAGTGAATGTTCTTAGCTAGTTTATGAGCCAACCAAGACAAACACATTGGATAGATGCAAAACATGTATTGAGATACTTACGAGGCACAGTTGGTTATGGCCTAAGATATGCTTCCAATGTAGACTTGAGATTGCGAGGATATGCCGATGCAAATTGGGCAGAAAGCGCGGTGGACAAAAAAAGCACCTCAGGTTATTACTTCACTTTAGGGTTTGCCATGGTTTCCTGGTGTAGCAGAAAACCTAGCGTTGTGGCATTAAGCACCGTAGAGGCAGAGTATACTGCATTGAGTGTAGCAGTCCGCAAAGTAGTGTGGCTTCGCAAACTTCTAACTGACTTGTTCGATCATGACATGAATCCTACTACTATTCATTGTGATAACCAGAGTTGTGTAAAGCTCTCAGAGAACCCAATGTTTCATGACAGATCGAAACACATCGAGATAAAATATCACTATATCAAAGACATGGTGCAGAGGAAGATAATACACGTGCAGTATATTCCTACTCATGAACAGTTCATAGATATCTTCACCAAACCACTTGCTAAGACAAAGTTCAAGTATTTCTGTGAGAGACTTGGCCTAGTGGAGAATGCCTCCCTAGTTGAGTGGGAGTGTTGATGATTAAAGTTGCGTGAGACATTCTCTAGGGCACAAACCTGAGAGAGTGCCCCTGAGAGGAGTGCATGGTTCCTATCTGAGACAGAGTTGGAATGTAGAGATGGCCTCCTCCTTATAGAGAGTTGAGAATAACTCCAAATGATTCTCCTGTGTAACGCAACGAGAAAGGAGATCTACAAAGTTGGACGTGCCTATGGATGAGCACAAGGTGAACGTGTGAATTCCCATAGAGCTAGGTGAATCGTCATGAGACAGAGATGAAGATGATGTATTAGCCTCCTCTGAGCAGAGAGTTGAGATGATGAACTCCAAATGAATCTCTTGTGTAATGCAATGAGAAAGAAGATTTGTTGAGTGGACGTGCCTGTGGACGAACACATGTGAACGTGATCCTAGTGGCTAAGCACTAGTGAGAGTGGTTCTCCTGTGTAATGCAATGAGATAGAGATATGGAAATCCCTATGGATGTGCCCCTAGTGGTGGAGCACTAGTGGGTGTATGAGATCCCTTGCTATATTGTTCACGAGTCAAACCTTCCTGTAACCCTAATTGTAATGTAAAGGGTACAGGTCGGCCCCACCTTAATGTAATTGATAATTAATGTAAAAGATAATTAATCTGGTTATTATTAATTATATTATGAGTTAGAGAGGTCGGCCCTGTTGTGCCAATAGACACTTCTGTTGACAGGTCAAGTCTAATATAAGTAAAGGTAGATTCCCCATTGAGGAATCACATCTTTTGTGTGAGTTTGGAAATTTTAGCAAGTACATATTCTTGGGAAAAGTGTGCACCTTTCTTGGGTGCTAGTCTTCTAGGGTTTGCAAGCACCCTCTTGTGTGCTAGGTTTTCTTGGCGGCGAAGGTATTTCTCTTGAAGAATATAACAAAGGATTTGGCCGGGTTTTTCTCCCTTGTCGATAAGGGTTTCCTAGGATACTTCTTGTGTTCTTGTGCATGGTGTTTCTTCTTGTGATCTTGGTTGCTGCAACATAATTGTTTATGGTTTAATTTAAATGCTAAAAAGGAATGAACTTCATGCTTAAACCTTGCTTATTGAAAAATCAACAAAAACACAGTGTGGAACTCTCTTAATGATGAAATACTTGAGGGAGGAAGAGATCTACATCAGTCATGGGATTTTTTGTCCAAGGAGTATCTAAACAACATGATCAGGACATCTTCATGTATAACTTTCAATTTAATAATGCACTCGTGAAAATTTAATAAGAACTCAGTTAACACTTCCCAATCTTCTCCTCTAAACCTAGGAAGAGGACCTTCCCATTTACTTCTATCAGGCACAAGGTTTGGAAAACCAGATATATTTGAAAAATCACAAAATGCATACCTATGAGAAAGTATCTTGTCCATTTCAAACCAATGAAGTTGACAATAGATTCATCAAAGATATGTGAGGATGAAGCTCCTTGCAAATCTTTACCCTTCCTCGAGATTTTTTCTGGGTCATCTACAGATGTAGACAAAGGAGAATGAGGATGAGTTCGAGTATGATGCCTTTTAGGAGCCACAACTGGACCTTGCAGTAGCTAGGTGAAGTGCAGTCAACAATGTATCTTTAGCCTCTGTTCACCACCAAAAACTAGAGTAACTTTGATCGTTCTTCCCAGAGAAATGTCTTCTATTTCGTTCCTCGATAGCGACACCAAAAATGTTAGCACTAGAAGTCACTCCAACTGTAGAAAGAGTGAGACCAATACCCATTTTGATATAAATGATTAAATCAGGTTTAAACTTAGGTGGATCAACACGGAAGAGCAAGAAGAAGGGTAGAAAACTATCTGCAAAGTCATTCCAATGGGCATGGAGTCAATACATCCTACAGATCAAAGGCACTCAAGCTGCCTACCAGACCAAAAGGGATATAATTGATGGACGAAGGTATAAGGAAGATAACAAAAAGAAGAATATTATCAAGCATATATCCTCTCTCCAAAAATGGCTTAAAAGATTACTAGAACAGAGATCATGAAAGGAGGCAATTACTACAAATATTTTGTAGCTCATGAATCTCCTGCCCATGAACATCCATTGATCTTCAATGCTTGCAATTCCATTCAATAAATATGACAAGGTAAAATGATACTAAAGAACACAAAGTCTGAGAAAAAAACTTTTCTAAATCTCTAATGGAAAAAATTGCTACATCACATGCCCTCGAGCTTACAAAAATAAACAGATAAAACTTCCCCTATAGCTTCTCAAGCATCTCTCCAGTCATGAACCCCCACCTCCAAGAGATCCCTCCTTCATTAAATAGAAAATAAAATCCAAATATTCTTAGGAGGTTGCAACCCATCTCTTTCATTGGACTATGGGCCTTGGAGATAGGTGGCAACAAAAATCCAACAAACTACTAAATTATAGGAAGTTATTGGAATTCATTAATAAATATGTTGCCAACTCACTGCATGAGGTTTTAATGGAGCTAAATATTAGGTGAAGTTCTCCTTTAGCATCTAATTGATCTTTGAGAAGTCATTCGAACCCTCCTTGATAGTTGACAACCCTCCCATAGCTCAGATTTGTCAGACTGTTAGAGTTCACAGCGTCTATGTAGGATGCGCTGTGAACTTTCCTGTAGATGGTAATTTTATCTTTTATTCAACAATACAAAATGGGTCAGGCTGATGTTTTGTCAGCAAGTCAAACACATCATGTTTTTCCTCCACACCAAATTTCAGAAGAACCCATATTATGATTCAAAAGTTATGATTAAAACAAGACTCTATTGTGTGCTAATTGCTACAAACTATCCCAAATTACCAGTTCGCAGTGCCAGTGTGTCGAGGCACTGTGAAATTTCCTATAACATCCTGTTTGCTTAAAAAATTATTCAAATGATGCAAGAAATGTGCCAACCTTCCAAAATACTCTGTTGGATCATGCTAAAGCTTCCTTCATCCTTCGAGCAATGAAAAATGTCTTCCAAAACAACAAGTAAGCAATCATAAGACAAAAATGTTTCTTAGGGTTTTGCTGCAAGTAAGTTTTACAGTATTGCAGAGGCTAAGATGTAACTTGAAGCTGAAATCTTGGATGAAATTATGATGACAAGGCTAAATGAAGTCTGAATAGCCATATTCAACACAACTATGCAAAATAAAAAGTTGGCAACGATAGTTTGGTTTGCAGTGCATGTGATTTATGACTTGACAAGATGCTTTAGGTGGTTGGATGAATGTCTAAGACCCTTTGGACACTTGTTGGATGGAAACATTTGATGGTGACCTTTACTTTTCCTCTTGTTCTAATAATGATAACCACCATCATGACACCAAGACTAGGCAAATGTATTTTGATCAACTTTAGACCCAAGGTTAAAATCAATACCTTGATTTATTAACATGAAACATGACTCAAAAACCTTTGACAACTTGCACATCCTATGTGTTAACATACTACTTTGAATATTTTTTCACTCTTGAATGGATAGATATTCATCATATTGTCGCCTATACATCTCATCAGAGCGGTGTGGTAGAGAGGAAAAATAGGTCCTTGAAAGAGATCGTTGGCTATATGATCCACGAACGCTCCCTTGTGCTTGAGTATTAGGAAGAAGCTAGCAATTGTGTTGCTCAAATTCAAAACAAATTTCCGCATAAGGAATTGAAGGGTATCACTCCCTTTGAAGCTTGGTGTGGCAGGAAACCTGTTGTGCAATACTTTAGAGTTTTCGGCTCCCTAGCTTGGGCACACATTCCTTCGGAGAAGCACAAGGCCTTAGAACCTCAAATTCGGCCCTGCATCTTTGTTGGTTACCCCGATGGTGTCAAAAGAAATTTTCTTTTGGATCCTAAGACACATGAACTCTTCATTGAGTGTAGTGTGCAATTTGAGAAAATGTTTGCTAGCTCATCCTCTCATCTTCCTTCCTCCACGGGGGATTTAGATAGTGACTCTAAGGATTTTCATCCAGTTGCCTCTACTCACAAATTTGATAATGAGGTTTCATCCTTTTCTTCACATAGTTTAGATTATGAAGATGAGGGTTCTCCTCCTCCATCCCCTACCATGCCTCACCGAGCTTGTCAAGCACTTGAGTCTACAGGTACTCTTATTGGGGATTCTTTCGATACTGAGAGGACTCGATCATGACATCAGGATATTATGCATTCCTACATTTCCATAACTTCATATCCAAAATTCTTTAAGAAGCCATCAATCATCTACTGTGATAACCAAAGTGTCATCCATATCTCCAAGAACCTGGTTCATCATCAACGTACCAAACACATCAAGATCCACACTCATTTTCTTAGGGAGATGATTCAAGAGCAAGTCATCGATTTGCACTATTGTTCTATCATAGAGCAAGTTGCAAACATCTTCACCAAACCCTTCACCAAGAGCAAGTATGTCCATCTTTGGTCTCTCTTGGGGGTGTGAGACATTTCTTCTAGGGGGTCACTTAGTCCTTCTTCTTCATCCTCTCACCGGGGGGGGGGAGTTTTTTCCCACTAAGTTTTCTCCTTCCTTTTCTGTTTGAGGGGATATTTTGTACACGGGTACCTCATTAGGCGTTGTAGTTGGGACCCATATTTGTTAGTGTGAATATGGTTCTTTAGCTATCTATTTATTTCTTAACTAGTTCTCCTCTTTATCTTTTCACACTAGGTTAAGTTTACTTAGGGACCTTTTCACTTTATCCCATATTGGTTGTGTTTTTAATCTCTTGGGTAGTAAATCCTATACATGCTCACCCATCACTCTCATATGTGCATCTCATTTTCATTGTATTCTTTGCATTCTCTTGAGTAGAATACAGTTTATTCCTAATCATTTCTGATTTCTAGATTTGCTTTCCTTCATTTGCATCCCTGGGTGGCTTTTCAGCCAAATCTTACATAACCCTTGCAACAAAATTCCAAATTTGTAGAAAGGTCCTTACTACAACTAATGTGTATTAATTGTCTTAATGGGTGCCTTCAATGAAAGCCTATCAAGGGTTGGGAAAGGATTTG
>ML826470.1:44991-59186 GCA_009831015.1 Picea engelmannii | reverse complement strand
GTAATGGATCCAACTCTTACAACCAAGACTCCATAACCAAATAGATTAACGCACTAATCTGAAATTGCATTGAAGAAATAAAATCGTTGCATTGGAAAACGTGATTTGATGAGATATTTCATTTGTCTAAAGTGGATTCAATTCTATATGCTATTAGCTTGCTTGAGCCACCAAGGCATCTAGCTTAGCCAAGGATTTATTTCTGCTTTTATAAATTTATGCTACAGCCACTAGGACTGCTGCAAAATCACTTATTAATCACTTGTATCTCACTTTTCTACCATTGAAAATAGTTGGAAAGTTGCTATTGTTAATCTACTTGGTATTGGCTATCTTTTGAGGAAGTTGTTTACTGATTTCTTTGAGTAGAAGTTGCTGCTGTAGCAATCTTTTTCTACAGCCAATTGGCCTATAATGTTCCCAAGCCAAAGTTTTTGTTGGAAACACTAACTATTCATTGTTTACTATTGTTTGGATGTGTGTTTGCAGGTTTACTCGTGAAGTTGCGCATTAGGGTTTATATTATGGAGATTATTGCAATGAAGAAATAGATTTGAAGCATATACCATAAACAAAGACAAGATACAACAAGAAACACCAATATAGAGCCAACAATATCAGAGCTAACCTTTATTTAAATAGTAGATATATCCTGTAACCAGAGATCTGCAGATTTGGAAGAAAACTACAATAATATCCAAAATGGACTGATAGCTACTACAATAATAGCCAATACTGATAATAATAGCCTTCCAAGGCACTCTAATGAACTAGGAAGATATATAAGATAGAATGCCTTCCTCCCACGAACCAGATCCAGACCTCCTAGCTGAGTTGTGTTGTCCAGGATAGTTGAAGATGCCCAATGTTTCGGCCTCCCTCCTTAAGACCTCCAAATTCTCTCAAAATTGTTGGAATAGTAGATGGGGCCAAGACCAAACTCTTAGTGAAGTCTCAGGCCGAATGATGAAGTTTTGACCCTCCAAATGAGAAAACCCCTAACTGGTTTGCACCCTCTTGGATGACTGAAGACCCAATATTTTGGCCTCTCTCCTAGAGACCTCCAACTGCTACAAAAATCATTGAGATGATAGATCGGGGCAATGCAACCCCATTGGTGAAGTCTCAAGCTGAACAATGAAGATTTGAGCCACCAAATGATTTAAAGCTCCTTTTGCAGTGCACCCCTCTCTTCTCCAACTCGTGCCAAGGTCTAGGAAATAAACTGATAGAGAAACCTCCTCCTGAATAGTCTAGAAACGATGTCCTAGGCCATACCAAGAATACCCATATGTTCCTTTGCCCAAGATCCTTCTCCTCTCTTCAGATCGAATTGATCTCTACAAGATGATGCGCCCTCCTGCTGGAAACCCCCTTAGGCTGCGCATTGTTACTCCTGTGCCAATGGATATGATCTGTACCTACTGTAGAATGGTGTGGGAGGATTGTTACACCTCCGGGACCAAGCTTGGATCAAGAAAGGTGGAATTGTTCACCACCGATTTGATCTCTAGGGTTTTCGTCTCAAAACCCTCAAAACTGCTTGTGCTCAAGAGCCAAAATGCAAAATATGATAATAATCCAGAATGCTTTAGAAGTGCGCCCTTCCTTTGTTTTATACTCCCATCTATTCCTCTGTTGAGTTAGTTAACCCCTAGGGTTAACTCCTATATTTTCTCCACATGCTCTTTTCTTTCATTAAGTTACCTTTTCCTCCCAAAGTCAACTCAGTAATATAACGTTGTGCTTAGGCAATGGCCTATGGTTGACTTTGTCCCCATGATGCATGAGACTATAGTCTAGTGGGGACAACTAGACTACTGAGTCACTCCAAACCTCTTCATCAAGAGGTGGGGGACATTACATGGCTGCCCTAATATACTTCTGACAACATCATTTTGCAGCCTCATTTTACCATCAAAGTTTATGCTCAAGTGTTGGGGTATTATCTACTTGTTTAGTGCTTCACTGCCCAATAAATATTTAATGCTTTTGATGGTTAATTATGCAGTAAATAGCTCATTTCATTGCTAATATATATATTTATTTACTTCTGTAATTTAGGACATAAATCTTCACTTGCTTGTCTCTTTGATTATCTGGTTTGTATTTTGATAAATTTTCTTGTCTCAGGTAGGTATAATACTCTCTTGCAGGTACACTACGCTTTGGAAATATACCCTTATCAACAAGACCCTTTTTTCAAGCCTCTTTCTACTTCTAAACCGGACCTATAGGGGTTTCAATTTCCATTACTTGACTTTATGTCTTAATCCCCCTAGGGTCACTAGGATTCCTCCCTTGTGGTGTTTTATCATCGCTAAAGCGAGGGGAGTATCTATCTAAGGTGACCGTGGGTAGTTACTCCCATATTTGTCTCATGTTTGTGGATTGGTTCGGGCTTTGCCCAACCTACAATCTGTGCGATAACAACTCCCATTGATTGTAAAGTTCCCAATCATATCTGATTGGAACATTGGATTTTTATTGAGTTTTATGAGTTTTCTGGTTGTGGCATTTCCTCAAGCACTTTGCTGATTTTGGTCTCTTGAGTTTCTCTAGGGTTTATAATGATGGTTCTTTGTGTGTTTTGCAACAAGTAAAGATAATAATGCAGCTAACAACATGTACACAAAAAGATACAGTAGAAACAACTCAAGTAAATAGCACAAATACCTCAAATATGATTTTATTCGTAATAATAGCTATTCTCATACAAAATGGAACAGATCTGGAATACATAGATTTTATGGTTGATAATGCCTCCAAGATGGAATAAAATGATGAAGATATGATCCCCTAAGAGTCCTCCAATGATGCATGCCAAAGATCTCTGAGATCCAACCTGTAATCTGACTGTTGATGGTGTCTACTCTTCAGTAAGTGTGCCCTCCCTAGCTGAAGCAATCCAAGAATTCAGCCTCCAAGGGTTTGGCCAATTATCCACTGAAACCCGCTGTCAAAAGGTAGATCGGGGGCTGGGTAACCCCTATGCAAAATCTCCAACCTATTGGGAAAGGTCTTCCCCTCCCGAACACGAAATCTCCTATGGCTAGTGCACTCTTCTCAAGATGAAATACGCCCGACTGGAAGAAGAAATGAAGAACTTGATGAATAACCTCAAACACTGTCGTAATAGGGTGCTATGGTGATGGCTAACAACCCTGGAGTGAAATCTACTGAGAATCTGATCTCTGTGCAAATCGAACCACTCTCTCAAGATGGGTGCGCCCTAGATCTGGAGAAACCATCCAATTATACGACTTGCCTCCACAAAGGCTCCTGGAACTGAATAGATCTGATGTAGAGTGGTGAGGGAGTAATCTTTCACCTCCATGACCAAGGTTGGACCAGGTTGGGTGGGATATTTCACTTCCGACCTGATCTCTAGGGTTTGTTCAGTCAAAACCCTTAAAACCCCCAAGTGCATGGGCTCTCTAGCAAGAAGCCAGACATCAAAATGATAAACAACATAATGAGAGAATAAAGGCCCCTATCTCTCTTTTATCCTCCTTGTTCACCTTTTCTCTCCAAGTGACTTTTTACTTTATTTTATTATTCCTTAATTAAATCAGTTTTATTAATTAATTAATCCTTTTATCTCTGAAAAGTGATTTATCCATCCTTATGGATTTTTCGACCATTGAAAGTCACTTCTCATCATCTTATCCTGTAGTGTTATTCCTCCCAATTCCGATGAGCTATTACACTAAGAGGTTCCTCCAAGTATTATGCGCAATATGACCTTTTTAGTGAATTTAATTAAAATATAACCCATAATAACTCAAAATTACGGAAATCGTCGGAATGCAACGAAACCAAAGCCAAGTTGTGCGGAATGGATCTTGATGATGAAATATGATGAATGATGCAAGTCGGGCCCAATAAAACCCCTCAGTAGCTCCTATACTCGCTATCACACCCATCTGGCTACTCTGGTCAGCATAACACTCTATAATATAATGATGTCCAAAAGTGGGGACATTACAATCCTCACTGCAAGAATATTGCCTGTCCTCAAGAAATACTTGAATCCCATGTACCGGGGTCCCATATCCACTTGTGTGATCCAAAGCAGAATCTCGTTTTCTTATCCCAAAGCAATCAATGAATCCCTCTCCATATGGTACCGGGGTCCCATATCCACCTGTGTGATCCAAAGCAGAATCCCCTCAAGATGTGGCCCCTTTAAGAGCTCACCACGCATGACATCCAAACGGTCCTGATGAGTAGTAGGATCATGTGCAATAGGTCCTCGATCAACTCCTCAAGCGACCACCCAACTCGGATATCAACACTATTGAACACTGAACTCCCAAGCACTCCAATCCCTGGATCTCATATCAAGATGTGAACTGCAATTCCATGTGGAGTGTAGTACTGTGACATTTCGACACCATGAATCTCCTGCAAATAACACCCGGCCTCAACCCACAAGGGTATGACCTCCAAGACCATACCAAACCCAATACAACCTCCACCAACTGAACACACTGCTGCCATAGTGAGGTACTACAAAACCTCAATGAGTCACCAATAAGTGACATGCTCCCCTCAATACTGAAGCTCAATGGAAAATCCAAGTGATTTTCCCCTACAAGGATCCACTCGTCTCCATCATTCAATGAGATGCCCAGCCCTGTAATTCCAAGGTCCCAAGCTAATCTCTAACAGGGACCATCATGATGACGTTGCACTACTCTGATCATGATTGTCTGCCCAATGTATACATAATGGATCCCTCAGTCTTGGATCCTCATGCTGAAATACCTATGATAATTGGGCCTACTATCAAGAAGCTGAGCCTGTGAAGGTATCCCTTTGGAATCAAAATCTTCCCATCCATCTCTATACTCGATCATGAGTGTCAATAGGGAGAACATATCTCGCCACATAGAACAAGTCCTTGCAATCCCTCTCAAAATAGTCCCATAGTGAAGTATGTTGCTCTCTGGTGCAACCCGAACCATCATAAGATGAAGCAAACTATTGACCAATTGGACTCCCGGATCCCCCAACAAAGTTGGAAGTTCATCACTTCCAATCCCCACTAACTGTTGATGCGTCACACTAATAATTGTCAGAAGCCCTCCATCCTCATCCTAATGGGAATCTGAATCTGTATCACCCTATGAGATATCCTCTATCCCATGGCCTAAGATACTTTGCATCACGCCCAATGCCTCAACTGTCTGTCTTTGATTATCCATCCCTATCTTTCCGTATGCAATAAAGACACTCCTGCCAGGTGGTCTCTGCCTACCAACTCTCCATGTCCCCTGCCACAATCTATCTCTTCCTGTCCTTCTATCATGGATGGAAGTATGGGCAAAAACTGACAGAAATATCTGCAACCGTCTGTAGGATTGGAAAGTATCATATGCTTTGATCAATCCCAAGGACTTGACCAAAATCTCGTCCATCGGTACCCAGGGTGAATAATCGCCTGTACTCATCACTAAAATCCAACCATCGGGTACAACAGTAGGTAACTCTACAAATTGCTGGTCAATCACTCTCCAATCATCATCACTCATGCAACTGTTGCTACTGTGAAGGTGATCTCCCAGATCTGTATACTACTGCAAGGGAGAGGAATCTCCATGCTCTACTACGTATGTCTCTTCCCTGCAATCCCATGCGTCCACCTCTGTATGTCTCTGTGAACTACCACTCATCATTGTATGCCCCTACATACACATGAAATCTCCTGTATACACCTACAACCTCATGGATCCTGGGTGTACTACTGGATCAACCTCAACATGAAGGTCATCCAATCCTAGAACAAAAATGGAAGTGTCCTCATAATTGCCCTTGGATCTGGACTCCCCATGTGTATGTGTGTGCCCAACTATCTTGAAATCCCTCGTGAAGGGTGGTCCCTGTGACCCATGGACATCCTCCTGCATCTCTGGATCATATCTCTCCATACTCATCAGCGATCCCAGGTACTCCTCAAAGAGCTCCTCTAATCTGGACTTTGGTTCTTGAAGGGTTGTCTATGTGCCTTCCAAGAATCCTTGTTTGCTCACCAACTCATGAGTGAGTCGGTCCACCTCCAACTCTTGCTCCCTCATGGACCTGTGATACATCTCTCCAACCTCTAATAAGTAGTCCTTGTCTGTCAAAAACTATTGGTAGTCAGCCCTCATCACAGTCATTCTCTCCCTGAGAGTATGAAAGTCATTCATGGCAAGTCCCCTATCTGAACTATCATGTGCCACCGATGTCCTCCAACAATATCCTGCCRCCAATGCATGTGTGTCATCAATGTGTCTAGTGATTGCCATGATCATGTCCTCCCTGACTCTCAACTGTCCTGCCAAGTGTTGTGGCTCCTGATCACAATCCTGCTGAGGTGCTACCTCATGCCACTCACTGCAAATGTCAACAATGGAATCGTCAACAACACACTCCTCCAAAGATAGGGCACTGAACTGCCCACTATCTACTGTGCTACTGAGTCCTCCTGTATGCCACTGTACTCCATCACCAACTGCTACCTCCATCTGAATCGCATTGTATCCTGTATGGGTAGTTGTATCCTCCTGTGCGCTCACTCTTCTAATTTCATCTACACCTGGATCCCATATACATTTGTCTAGACATGAGATGTGGTCATCCCTACCAATAAGGAGTGCATCATCATCACTATAGACCAGTCCTGGAAGTGAGTACCCTATCAAACTGTCAGTCTCCACAACCTGATCAAACAATGGAATCTCCAAAAGAGGTGACTCACTATCCTCATACTGATAGGTATGTGTAAGGTCAACTGTCTTTAAGTCATGTCTCTCCTTCTAGGTCTGCAGATCCATATGTCCCTGGTGTACAATCCTCACATAAGGATCCTCCACCATATCAGAAATGCCACTGATATCCTCATGTGTCGTGGTTATCATAGGTGTCTAAGAAGATGAAAAATGTGTCATTGTCATCATAGAAAGCTCATCATCCTCCATGCATGACTTCTTGGAAGCCATGTCTGCATCCAAGTGTAGGTCATCCAATCTCCTAATCTCATCATGTCTAAGTGCTAACACATATGAATCCTCACACATGTCACCACTGTGCTGAAGTGTTGAATCCTCAACACTGCCTGATGTGGAAGATAAAAAACATGTGTTATCCACATGTCCATCCAACTGTCCCTCAGATGCGCAAGAGTCACTAGCATCATCGGACTTCTCTAAATAGGCATCTACCATTGCATCCTCTTGCATCTCTTCATCCTCACTGTCATAGTGCACCTCAAAAATGTGCACCTTCCCTATTCCCCTGCATCTGTGGTCTGGCTCCCAAGGCACTTTGCAACTGTAGCAAAGTTCCCTGCTCCTAAAGGGTGTAGGCTCAAGCTGTGCCCTATTTTTATGCCTTTCTGATAACCACTCATATAAGACTTGACGCAATTCTACCCAAAGCCTTTCTTGTTTGTCCATTTCTTAACCACTTAACAACATGCTACTTGCTCATTCTTCAATCAGAAATTTTCTCCTTAAGGAAGACCCCTCAGGCTGGGAGGAATCTTTGCTCTGATACCACTGTAAAGTTCCCAACCAGATCTTATTTTAGTCTCTTGAGTTTCTCTAGGGTTTATAATGATGGTTTTTTGTGTGTTTTGCAGCAAGTAAAGATAACAATGTAGCTAACAACATGTACACAACAAGATATAGTAGAAACAACTCAAGAAAATAGCACAAATACCTCAAATCTGATTTTATTCATAATAATAGCTATCCTCATACAAAATGGGACAGATCTGGAATACATAGAATGTATGGCTGATAATGCCTCCAATATAGAAGGGAATGATAAAGATATGATCCCCTAAGAGTCCTCCAATGCTGCATGCCAAAGATCTCTGAGATCCAACCTGTAATATGATTGTTGATGGTGTCTACTCTCCAGCAAGTGCGCCCTCCTTGGCTGAAGCAATCCAAGAATTCGGCGCCCAAGGGTTTGGCCCAATATCCATTGAAGCCCGCTTTCAAAAGGTAGATCGGGGGATGGGTAACCCCTTTGCCAAATCTCAAACCTATTGGGAAAGTTCTTCCCCTCTAGAACACGAAATATCCTATGGCCAGTGCACCCTCCTTAATATGAAATACGCCCCACTAGAAGAAGAAATGAAGGGCCTAATGAATACCCTCAAACACTATTTGAATAGGGGGTGTTATCCTCCACTTTTAGGGATAACTAGGAGATCATGTCTCGAGGCCCACAGGTCCTAGACATGGAGTAGCGAGAGCCAGATTGACTTGAGCATGGCCTTGGAGGGCCCATATTTTTTCCCTTTCAGCGCCTCCACTTTGTCAGCAGTAGCAGCATCCATCACCTTCGGCTTGGTCCTGTATCAGAGATGGTTCTTGCTCCATGAGGTAATGAGTCCAAGTATCATGGTATGTGTCACTCTGATCCTCAAAACCTTTGAATATGTGCATTTAATTTCTTTTGTTTCTAACAAATGCTTGGATCTTATACTTGTCCACTTGACCATGTCTGAGGGGAATGACAGGATTCTCTAGTAAGCCTATGCCCATAAGTTTTGATTTTTCATTGGGGGGATTTATGAAAAGTCATCGCCCGCTCCCGTCATATTCCCACTTTTTCATCTTGCTCCCCACTCATCCACCCCATTACACTGGTCTGGGCATTGGGTTGGTTAATTATTTAAGGGTTGCACCTTGCCTTGTGGGAAGAAGGGGCTAAAGACCCAAAAGGTAAAAGCAAGCTGGAAAAAGATAAAAGCCTAAAAATAAAACCTCGAGATGCTTTGCCCAGGGATCCCCGAGAAAGCAATAAAAGGCTTCTCAGCAAGAAATAAGAGGGACCCATAAAAAATAATAAAGCAAGACCTAGTCAAAGGATGGGGGGTCTCATCATGAGCTAGCCTATTAGGTCCATGGGTACCTAACAGTAGGACACTACTAGCAGCTGGTTACCATGCCAAGGTAGTGACTCTTGGTTGCATGGTCAAGAGAAAGGGGGTCTAATCATGAGCCAACCTTCTCATATCCGTGAAAGTGTTTGTGGGTAACATTGCTACCACTGGTTACCATGCTAGGGCAGTGTCCCCTGATTAGTCTCTTGAAAGAAAAAAGCAATAAAGAAATAAGAATAAAATGGCATGAATGGGCTTGGAAACATTTGCATCCAAGACAGGTGCAGCTCACCTTCTACAAAGGCTCCCACTGGTAAGCCTTGCATTTCCCTGCTTTCACTGCACCCCTTGTCAGGACATCCCTTATCCACCTCACCCATTTACATGACTTGGATTTAATCTCTTCCGGAAACATCCCTTTTCCAGTGGACATTAGCCCAATAGGACGCCCTATCACCTCCTCCAAACTGGTATTGCAGATTTGTATAATGTCTTTGAGCACTTGACTGGGGTAAAAGAGGTTTCATACACATGTTTAATAATATTGATGATGAGATGTGATTGACATTGCTATGATCCCTGTGACTTATGAGCCCATGGAGGGCGTAGCTGTTGATGTGTAGGATCATGCCCGACGGATAGGTACCACATTGGACAGGTACACATGAGGAGATGATTAGTTCGGACCTCCATGGGGCTGAAGAACCCACCAGATGGATGCTAGACCCAAGCAGGGGGCAGAGACAGCACAAAGGGGTTTGCACCGGAGAAGAGGAGGACGTTCCACAGAGGCACCTTGGTAGAGCCTTGCCTAAGGGGGTTGTGCCCTCTTCATTGGAATGTTGGCCTTGGAAGGCCCAGGACGTCACCCAAAAGGCTCATGACGTCATCCATCTTCATGGACGTTTTGGGAGACAGTTTGACACATGTGGTAGGTTGGAGAATCCCAAGGAGGGCTAACGTTTTTCTCCAGGAGGCTGCATTTTCCCTAAAAAGGGATAATGTCACCCTAGAAGGGGCATGATGTCTTGCTTTTGCTTGATTAGGGTTTTAATTTATGATATTTAATGTAAAACAATATTATTTGGTATTTTGGCCTTGTCAGCCTTTTAATGACCTAAAATTTAATTAAGGTCATTGCTATTGTATAAATTGAGGGTTTTTACTCTCATTTTGTTCATCATCTTTCACTCACTCATTCTGAAATTTGCATCCTATCTTAGGGTTTTGGCTGAAATTATGAGGCGCACTTGTTTAAGGAAGACATTTTTTGACTATTTTGGCATTTCTTCTTGGTGGAAGGTTTACAACTAGGGTTTTTCTACTTGAATGCATGGTTTATGTAAGTGAATTTCTGCAACACTTCTTGATTGAATGGTTATAGTTTTGTTTACTTGCATTTGTTATTATAATTTGTTGAATCAAACCCTAGGTGACAAGCACTAGTTAATGTCCTTGTCTCATGTCCCTACCAAGTTAAGAGCTATTTTGATTTTGCTGAAGTAAGATAGAGCCTTGCCATAGCAACACTCTATCTCTACTCTACTAAGCTAGCCGTTTGTCTCTTGCTATTGAGCTAAGAAGGAGGAAGACACATCAAGGCCTAGGGTTTCTACACCTTGATGAGTTGTTTTCCCCTAGGGTTTGTTTGATGAAGTCTTGCCTTAGCAACACTTCACCTTCTAACTCTCTTGTCTTTAGCCCTATAAATCCTTGCTTAAGCTAGCCGTTTCATCTTGCCAATAAGCTAAAGAAGAAGGAGAAAGCACTAAGGCCTAGGGTTTCTACACCTTAGTGAGCCTTTCTCCCCTAGGGTTTCATTTTTAAGGCCTTGCCTTAGCAACATCTCAACATTTAACCCTCTTGTCTTTGGTCTTTTCATTATCATTTAGTCCTTCAACCTTTGCAGCCTCTTTTGACTCCATATGCCCTAGTAGCGCACTGGTCTAGGACCTCTTGTATTGAGTAACTTGATCACAAACAAACTACTAAACTTTGAACAAACTTTAACTCTTACTAACCCTAGCCTAGACTAATCTTACTAACCCTATTGCTGTCGTCACCTTCCTGTGCTATAAACACCTTTGTGCAACATTCGTTTTACCTTTAAAGCAATTGAATGATTGATTAAGGCATTGTTTCTAAAAGTGTTGATATTGTTACATTGAATGCCAAAGTTTCTTTAGCATTTATTGAGAAGTGATATTGTAATCATTTCTATTGTGCAAACATTGATTTACTTTGTCAATATTATTTCTCAATTGCTTATTATCAGAAATTCATTGATTATATGAAGTACTAACCAACAAGTAAGCTTTCACATGTACAGTTTGTTTGTTGCTTTGTCTCGGGAAGGTACGCTTCTTGGTTACTACTTCCGGTTATCTTTCATCTTTATTGGCCATTAAGCCGGACTTTTTGATCAGGTGGTGACTTGTGAGGGGGAATATTATCACTTATCCATTTTAACCCTTTTGCCTTCTCAAAACCCCAGGTCACCGGGGACATCACCCTTGAGCCTTACCTCCCTAAATAGAAAGAACCTTCCCATTGAGGTGACAGTGGTGGGATTGGTTCAGTTATGCCAGTTTGACTTCCTTTCATCTGTCTTTTACCTTAACTACAAACTGTGCGATAACATTTTGGCACCATTGTCGGGGAACACTAAGTCAATTCTCCTCAAGACGACACTTTTCGGTAAGCCTTGCCTCTAGATTCTATCTTACAAGCTTACCTGGCGACTCCACTTAGGGTGTCTTCCCTTATATTTTGATAGTTTCAAGAAAATTATCTGGCGACTCCACTGATGACGAAGCCAACTATGAATTCACAATGGGATCTGGGAAACTATAAGCCTTTAGACATGAGTAAAATCTTGGGATACCCTAGACAAATGCCCCTGAAGTATGAAAAATGGCTCCCTAGATTCACTGGCATTGATGGGGAAAGACCTGATTATCACATGAGCAATTTTTTGGCTTTTTTTCAGCTCCACCCTGTCAGTGACGATGCTGAAGAATTGGTAATGAAACTCTTCTCTGCCACTCTACATGGAAATGCTAGAAGATGGTATGATAATCTTCCAGTTGCTAGCATCACATCTATGGACTAGTTAGAAGAAACCTTTCTCATGAGTTGGGGCATGAAATTGGAAGATATCCAATTGTTACTTAAAGGACTCAAATACATAAGACAAACGGAGGATGAGACTGTCAGGGCTTTCAGGGTTAGGTTTCAGATGTTGCTATACTAGATTCCTAAAAGCCATTGTCCTGAAGATAAGTATCTCGTGTATCTCTATACCAATGCACTTCTAGGGCATTTGAGTTTCCTCCTAAATAAAACGGGTCTCACACAATCAACAGGACCACCCCTAGGCCATACATGCCTACCTTCATAGATACACAAAGGAGGGATGCTAATGCCTTGGATTTAGAAAGTCTGGGTGAGGAGTGGGAAACTGCAGAAAGGGAATACAATGATTGTTTTACGTCATGCAGTAGCCTCCAAAGCCTTTTTATTCCAATGAGAAAGAAATATTACAATATCATCAACAAGCAAAATCACCCAAGCCCCAACTAGCTTAGCAATGAGGTGAGTGCTTGGTTTTATAGCAAGAGGGGAAGATATCCAAGAGGAGGAGGACGCACCAAGTGGAGAGGAGGGTGCACCGCTTGTGAGAGAGAGGGAGCCAAGTGTGAGGGAGATGGTTGCCACCTTTCCCCACACTCCTATAACTCGCCACATGTCAAAGTGATGAGGTAGGGAGGAGCGCCACCTCTCAAGAGGTGGGCTGCCCACTCAAGAATGTGCCATCTAGCAAGAGGGGCGCACCTCTCCTTTGAGCACATGCTTGAAACAAAAATGGGCTGCCACTTAACTCAAGATTCCAACCAATCAATTCGCCCTTTGAGTGCCACATATCCTTTGAGACTCTAGTTGACTCAAATCATGTCAAAACATGTTTCCGGTAAGTTTGCTAAAAAATAACACTTGCTGATTTTTCCTGATTTTGTATGTCTTTTTTACTTTTGTGAGAAAAATTATTTTTTTGGTGATTAAAATCACTAATTTTACTCACAAAAGTGGGTAATTAGGTAAAATGGGTGCTCTAGGTCAAAAAATGAGTACCGCCAAGACATATAATGCCTTATAGTACCACTTTTTAATACATAATCAAATTACAATTAAAATAACCTTTTTTACAGGAAATTTTTTATAAACTGAAAAAATAAAAAAGTCCTAAGGGGGACTTAGCACATTTCCATGGGACTCTAGGATAATGCTTAACATGGTTATATACATAAGACTCTAGACTTAAACACTTCCCAAGTCATATTCACTAGGACAATTACTCAAGCTTTGGAGGCTATTGAGTGAAAAACTTGGAAATTATAAATCGCCTAGAGTAGCAAAATATAATTAACAAGTAAAAAAAACACTCTAGAGTAATGTACTAGTGTCTAAGTCTTAGGTGGGTAAGCCTTTTACAAAAAATACATACTTAAGTCATTTTATTACAATTCCCCGCAAGGTATGGAAGTGTGGTAAAAAGTTGAAAAATGGTCATAATGGTCCGCTGTACTTGTGAACTCTGAATTTTAAACAAGTAGTTATTGAATCTTTGGCAACTCATCTGCAAGTCCATCCTAGTGCAACTTGGTGGATAACAGGAACCACTGCCACAATGTTGTAGATACAATAAAGTGCATAAATACAATCCAACAATCCAACTTCTGAACCTCAAATTACTCCTTACCAACTGCATCTCACCACAAAATTTCTGGAAAGAACACTCAAAATACCCATGCCATTACAGGGGTAACAGGCCACGAGGGCACAAACATAAATCTTTAACCATCCTCATAAGGGCGTTTGGATGTACAAACATATTCTTTTAATATACATTCAAAATCTATTGAAATTTGTGATTATCTCAATTATAAAATAAACAGGTTACCTAAGACTCACCATTCCAACCTTTTATCTTCTTACTTGCCGGAAAGCATTCTGTATTTTCTCTTTGTAGGAGTCATATGAATATAACATGATAGATAATTTTTGGTGATAGGGTAGCTTGTCGGTTACCAAACAACAAAATAGTTCTATTCATTTTTATTGTTGATTTTTTTTGGTGAAAAGTAGGCTATTAAAATATTTTTTCTACTTTGTTGTTGAAATACTCTATATATTTATCAATGTTTTTGTGAAAAAAAATGTATGAATAATGAGATAATCAGAAATCCCAATGTCATCATTTGAATGATCTTCAACATGCATAAGATCCTTTAGCATACCATACATCAGCATA
>ML826469.1:65312-76637 GCA_009831015.1 Picea engelmannii | reverse complement strand
TTTCCAAGCATTTGGTTCATGTATTCATTCTTTAGTTGTTCTATACAACCATCATGAAAGCATACACATTATATCCATTACCATATAGAATTTATCTTTTCCATGGGAGTCATCAACTCCAGAATTCAATGTTTATTCAAGAGTAAGTTTGTAACCATAAGCAACACTTATATGTATGGCTCTCATGAACTTCAAAAAGTTTCCATGGGAAATAATTCATCTTAATATCCTTTTTTCGACACACTCTCATGATTCTAGTCACTATGCCATATGAATTTTTAACGTTTCTCTTATTTCTTGTACCCACCCTTTGGACTCAAGAATCCCCTTCATAAATACACACTACCTTGAGTGATCCATCATTTTCCAAGGTTTTAATTTGCAAGGAGAGTTCCAACTTACTACCATATATTTGTTAGCAGTCTGTAACCTATGGAAACCATAGGGTTCCAATGTCATAACAATATCCTTCTTCCATATCTTTCCATCTCCATAGCCATCATCTCAGTTATATCACACACATACCATCATAATGAGATATCATCATGGAAATTTCACTTATTTATTCATATTTTTTTATATAGGATATCAAATTTCCCAAGTATGATATGCCTTCTCATAATGCTTGGCTCTTGCATGTAACATCCCTCTCTACTGAGCATACTATTATTGACTTATTCTTTGAGGGCACTTTCTTGCAAGTGATCCAGGTATGGAACACTGTGATTTCATTTGGATTATGGGTTATATATGATTATGTTGAGGAGTTATAGCTGCTTGATTATATATATGTGTGTGTGTGTGTGTGTGTGTGTGTGTGTGTGTGTGTGTTGACATGTGCTTTTGAAAATTTGTCATGAGTGCAGGACACATGACAGGTTATGGATGCCAGTGGCATCAAAGGGATTCCTTGGACTCCAGATTGAGTCAGGGATTGGATTGTATTGCTTGAGTATTTCATTATTATGCACATATGATGTATGATGGATTTTAGTATGATTTATATATATGTATTTTTGACACCGTTTTTTTCAGTGGATGTAGGCTTGACGATGCTTGCTAATCTGAATCACATAAGGAGTAAAGGGGCCTTGCACAGAAAACCAAATATTGAGGGAGAAGAGTGGCATCATCCCTGTCATTTCCTACTAGAACTCCCTCTGTGGCATGAACTGTAGGTTAACGATTACCTAGTTTGGGTGGTCCACGATGTCATGAGGGCGGACTGAGACATTCACTCACAAATTTTTCTAAGGGGCGCGCAATAAGGAAGAGTCCTTATTTCTTAGAATCCCTTAGTCTCTCACAAGGTTGACCAAATGGATTTTTGACTCCAAGGTGTTGGACAAACTTCCAAAAAAAAGTCAACGTGAGTGACACCCTTGGAGCATGAAGATGCATCTTGAAGGGCACGTCGCACAACTGAAACTTAGTCAATAAACATAGGAGGCCTAGAAAACACTAGAATGATTAGACCTTTTTGGATTAAAATAATTAATTAAACAATAGATTATTAATTATTAAATCCAACCAAAAGTCTAAGTCGAAAACTAAGTTTTAAATAAAGGGACTAATTGAATTGTGACATGAGTAAAGATTTGAAGGAAATCAAATGTTAGGAAATAGTAAGTAAAGACCTAAAGAATTTATAAAATTCACAAACTTGTAGGAAATTATTAAAAGGAAATCCTTATTTAGAAATACTTACAACTTGAGAGAATGGGTTGTGCATAGAATAGAATTGGAGTCAACCAACCCTAGCCTAACTAAGAAGACTCCTAATCCAACTCTAACTAAAACCTAGTTAGGAGACACCCATTAATTAAGGGGATTGGGGAACCAAGAGACAACTAAGAGGGAATTAAGAACACATGGGGAAATCTGAGGAAAAGGGGATTTTAAATAAAAAACAAAAAACAAAAGAGAAATTACTTGTGCAACCTAGGGAGAATGTGACACATGTAGTGGATGGATAATCCTTTAACTAAATTATTAAAAATTAGTTAGTTATGCATGAGGGACAGATGCCTGTGAGGAGAATTCTATAAATAAATTGACACAGAAGGCAAGTGGAGGGAAATTTTGGGAAAAACTGTTATGCTACCAAATTTTTGATTGACTGTGGTTTACTTGTGAGAGTTGGGACTCCAGGCCGGTGAAAAGAGTGGTAGCTCTTCCTTGTGAGGCAAGCCTAGAATCTATTTTGTTCTGGTTTCTATGCTTGTCCCATTTTCGTCTTGGGGGGTTAAGGGGGAAGAAGAGTACCCCTAGTGTTGGTTGGTAGGTACCGGTGAAGTCTCGGTGATTAGCAAGCGAAGGAAGGGAGGGAGCACAAGACTTGAAGGCATCTTCAACACACAACATTCTTTGGTCCTGGTATTTTTATTCTGAATTTATTTGTAGCATTAGTGTAGAAGCATGTTGGACTGATAGGGTCTCTATAGCATCCCTCAAAATCCTGAATTCCAATGGTTACATTTTCTATCAAAAGATTTAGTTAAGAGATATATTTAAATTTACAGTTGTTGCAAATGAATAATATTTACAGTGGTTATGTTTTAAACTTTCATTGTAATTCCTTATGTTTTCCGAACCCTAATTATGAGCAACATGATCCTCATTGTAAAATGTGAATTTTATGGTAATTATTCTATGTTAAGGTCTGAATTTTCATCCATAAGTGAAGTATGTGTGAGCAGAGTTTTCAGTTAAATTTATTTCGGAAATTCATCGGTGATTTTTTCATTGGTAAACCATGGAGTTAGTTCTAAAATTATCTCATGAGTTTCCTTGTTGAAATTCATTTAAAATCCAAATGAATTCTAATGATGGGTTCTCTGTCGAGAGGCATATTGGATCTAAACTTGTACCATAACTTTTTGTTTTAAGTTCACGATATTTCATTTCTATCAAATGGTGGATCCTCGATGGTTTGTTTAATCCGAAATTATTGTGTTTCTCTGGTTAAAATCCTTAGTTAACGCAAGTTATCAGTAACGAGGAATCCCTGTGATAGAGTAAATAATTTTCAAACTTCGGGATCTTGGGATGTCTGTGCGAAGGTCTCCAGACTTATAAATTTTTACTTGCTTCATTCCTGGGCATTATCCCTTTTCCTTAAACAAGTTAGGCATGTGACTAGGGGCTAGAACCTAGTGTTGACCAAAGGGTGCTATTCGGAGTTCCGGGACTCCTGTGCTCTAGATTTTCTTAAGCTTCTACCTTCCTTTCTCCCAAAGTGTTAACCTGTCGAATCCGGTCATGAGCTAAGTTGACCAACATTTGTAGGTTAACCCTACCCCACCTTCTTCTGTCAACATTTAGTAAACTAATCTAATGACTGACATTTCTCCTTGATTAACGATTGACATCTACTCTGGAGTTCGTAAATCCATGAGTTTCCTCGCTTTTGCAACAACAAACCTTTTTCCTCTAGAATGTCGAATTGTCGGACCTCCGAAGGACTACGACACTCAGATATAATCATCCTCGATCGATCACTAGATATACAGATGATGTTTACTCCAAGAGTTCAGAACTTTGGGGTCTTCGTAATCCTTAACAATTACCTCTTAACCTTATTGGATAAATGAATTATGAATAACTAAGGGATCAACGGTTCCCACACCTCGCACAGATCTATGGCCATAAGAAACTTTGGGGCTTCAAGCTTCAGAGGTTTTGGATGTTGCAACTCATGTTTCCTCCAAATTTTCGAAGGTTGAACCAATATATCTGACGATGCTTGTTAAACCTTTGACAACCATCGGGATTAACTATGGGTTCTAGAATTTCAAGACCTTTCTCACCAAACAACCTTCATCCACACGATGCATGTAACTAGCCTTAACAGTGAGGATTTACTCCAGAATTCGAGACTCCAGGAGTTCCTTCACCTTAAACCTATTGACTCTAGTTGTGCCGGAGTAGCGAATTACCGAACCATTGAAGAACGTAGGCTCATAGATCTAATGACCTGTGATCGTTCTTTAGATCTACGACTTTCCTTCACTCTGAGACTTTTGAGCTTTGAGGTTTTTCAACTCTTATCTGTTGCGAACTCAAACTCGCCGAATCTCTGAATTATTATGGATCCAATGGCTCGCATTCGTCACTGATCTTTGGTGTATATCCACCTCAGTATTCGGGCTTCAGGGCATAGTAAACTAGCCCGAAGGGACTCTGTTCTCCTTTCGTATGACCAAGATCTAAGACCTCAGCTCAACTCCGTGAGTCTTAATCGATGGTCTATTTTGATGGTCGTGATTAAATAGATCATGAATATAGATGGATAGGAAGGATTATGGAGTCTCGACTAGCACAATGTTTAAACCCTTTCCTGAATTCCACAAAATAAACTGCTCGTTGATAGTGGGATCGATGCCAACCTTTGAACTAATTGTAGGTGACAATCGATGACATGTGTGGATTGCAGAACCAAAACTTGTGCGATCGTTAACTCAACCCTTTGATCCCACAATGGATCCCCGCCATTGATATACCCTTACTAAGATATGACGATTGAGACTTAATCAGATGTTGATCCGATGGTCCTCCTCTGCAACTCCCAAATTTGACGACTATTGAGTGCTGGTCACTGATGGTTGACTGCATTCTTGCGCCTCCCCTGTGTAAATTCACATTGTTTCTCCTCAACTTCATTCTTTCGAAAGTTAATACCTAGGCCCGACTTGAGAGGGTCCCAGTGCATACCAGGGGTTGTTCTTTTGAGATGTGGTCTCTAAAGGAGTCTGTCTACATACTTTTGGAGTTGGATCTAGTTGTTTTTCACTGTGACAACCGGAAAAGGAACTTCAAGTTCCTTACAGAAAAATGATTAATTAAATCTTAGAACAAACTTTCTTTCAGTTACATGCTTTTCTTTTTCACAGTATCTGTTGGTTCACCAAGGTATAGAGTAGGCTTATGGTTCTACCTTGCGCTGAGAGATTTTCTCTTCCTCTTTTAACTTATGATTTAGATCGGATATCTAACTAATTTGTTGTATGTTGCAAGGTGGTCACACTTATTCTAGGTAGACATGAGTAATATTGAGACTGTCATAGATGATATATTGTTTATTTAAGGGACTTTTTTTTACTCTTTAAGTTTATTGCCTTGATTTTACTAAAATTACTTCCTACCCGTTAATTGAATAATATGATGAATTATTGTAATAATATGCATTGGGCATTATGAAATGGTGATCATGTGACTAGATTTTTATGTGTTGAAGAAAATATAACTAAGTATACTAGTAACTTAATTGATGTTTGGTTTGGACTGAAAATATGGGAATTAGATACTTCCTTGTTCCTCAGAACAGTCACCAGTCCTAAGACCTTAAGTGGTCAAAATCAATGCGATGAATTCTGGACTTGATCATTGATTATGTGTCTTGGAGGTCCTAACCTTGCAGGTAGATTGCATGGGTAGATATTCTTGATTGCCTTGTATGATGATTTATTTTGTTAGAAGAAATGATGTTGTGTGATGAAACTGGTTGTGGTTGATATTGAAGGATCGTGATGTTTTACTCTTGTTGTATGTGATAATTATGGGATATGGCAGATCGTTAATACATTGACATTGCATCCATCTCTAGTCGTGCAATGAGATGAATGAATTAGACTGCGTATGACTGAAGTATGTTGATATCATGTTTAACTTGTTCTAATGATGTTTTCTTAATTTATTAATGTTTCAAAAGAAAAACAAAATGATTACTGTTATCAATTGGTTATGACGTAACAAAGGGGTTGTTACATATGGTATCATAGTGGTTTCAACCCTGTGATATTGGATTGTTACGCCATTAGTTGTGTTAAATTAATTGATTGAATTAGATCGCTAAAAAAAAATTGAAATTGTTATTGCAGGTAATCATGATTAGAGGACACAGGGGAAGTATATGACTCAATGTTGGGGGAATAGGTGTGACACCTTCGATAACATCCACGACTGAAAGGTCTAACCCCTAGGAAGATGAGCATAATGTTGAGAAAGAGAAGATTGTCGTGGGAGATGTAGTAAGTATGATGAGATCCTTCGAGAGGATGTCAGAGCCATTGATCAACCTCCTATATAGAGATGAGGGTAGAGCGTCTGTACCCAATGAGGCTTCACAGTGCGCCCCAATTGGTAGTAGTAGCATACACAGAGAACTCGAGAAGATGAAATTTCTTGAGTTCTGGGGTTCTCACGATGGCTTTGCCTCCGAGGCATGGTTGGAGAACATGGTGATGTGCTTCACACTTCGTGATTAAACCTCCAACATGAAATTCCACATGGTGTTCTTTCAGTTGAAGGGGAGTATTATTCAATGGTGAAAGACACTCCTACCTCAACTAAACATGGTCGTTGAAGACGTGTCATGGGAAATTTTCTAGGAACGGTTTTGGGAGAGGTATTTGTTCGAAGAATTAATTGACCGCCATCTTAATGAGTTTAAATCCTTATGACAGGGAGGAAATACGGTTCTAGATTAAGAGTCCATATTCATGGAGCTACTTAGGTATGCTCCACATCTGAACATGGAGAAGTTGAAGGTCAAGAAGTTTGTGTTTGTCCTTAACTTCAACATTCGTGCAAAGTTGAGGATATTAATGCTTCAAAATTTGCATGATGCGGTTTAGAAGGCCCTCATAGCCAAGGAAGAGATGAACAATGGGGGTAAGGGAAGGACTCCTTCTAGACAGAATGGAAAGACATCATCATGAGTGCAAAAACATCATGCACCATCCATACATATTGCATGGCATCAAGATATGCTTAGAGGACCAATGTTTATGACACCACGAAGACATACTCCTCAGTAGAGGACTCCTTATAGAGGACCATAGTGTAAGTTTTAAACCTGTGAAGTAAAGCAATGCATACAGATTCCTACGAAAAACATAAATTAATCAATAGCTCATACACATAGTACATAGAGATTTACACTGGAAACCCTTAACCAGGAGAAAACCAACCTTCCTTGGTGTCGCACCTTTCAACTCTTTATTGTATTAATTTCATCATTCATCATACAATATATACAATTTTTTAGGTATTTTGTAGCTACCAAAACCCTAATCCCTTAATCCGGGATCAATTTAGAAAATCGCTAAAAATAGCAAAATCCTCTAAAATAGAAAAAAATGCCCAAAAAAAATTTTGGGGCGCTGCGTGTAACCAGGGGGGCATACCTACCCCCCCGGGACCCTCCTAGGAAAGTGCCCGAAGCACACGACACAAAGAGAGAAGGAAGTTGGGATCGTCAGATGCAATTTTCAAATCTGACATGCCCACACACACACATGCAAATAATATAACACATAGCTACAACAACGTCGACCGCAACAACAATTTAGGCTTGTTCAGTAGAATCGATTGGGATCATAGGCTGTTAGACCAAAAAATTCTTCTTAGGGGACTAGGAGCACTAGACCAAAGACTGGATGTTGGACATGTGGTGAGCCACATTACCAACGAGACTTCCCGATTGAGAAGGCTAGAGCGGCTAGATCATCAAGACCCACTACAATTGGAGATTTGGGAAAAGCCCACAGAATACATGCAGTGGTGAACAACCTCCAGGATGAGCATCAATCCAAACTACTAGAGACGTCAGGTACAATCACAGACAAAAAATACAGTATATTGATAGATGCAGGTTCTATAGAGAGCTTCATCTCTAGTGTAGCACTGAATAGAATTAAGGTAAAGGCAGTCGAGTAGGATGAATTCAAGTGCGTAGAAATGGCATCATGTGCCAAAAAGAAGGTTGGAGGAAAGGTTACATGTTGTATCCTTAACTTGGGAGACTTTGTAACAAAGGTAGATATTTATGTCATGATCTTAGGATCTTATGACTTAGTGATCGATATGGATTGATTGGAATTGCATGATGCGATACTTAACTGTAAGATGAAATGGTTAAGTTTGACGGATGATGTGGGACAAAGTAGAGTGATTGTAGGAAGAAACTAGGGACTGTCCTTCAGGTTCATTTCTTCCCTACAATTGCATAAGAGTATGTGCAAGGGATGTAGACTATATGCAATCTTAGTTTTGAATGAAAAGGGCAAGGCGGAAGGACTAGAAAACCTTCATATAGTGCAAGAGTTTGCAAATGTATTTCCATATGAGCTACCTGGTTTACCGCCCGAAAGAGAGTTGGAGTTTACAATAGACTTGAAATCGGGAACTGAAGCTATTACAAGTACTCCTTACTGGATGTCAACTCTTGAATTATAGGAGTTGAAAATGAAATTGAAGGAATTGTCGGATTTGAGACTTATTCGTCCAAGTGGACAACCTTGGGGTGCACCAATTATTTTCATGAGAAAGAAGGATGGATCGTGGAGACTTTGTATTGATTATCGTTAGTTGAATAAATCAACGATCAAGAACCAATACTCGTTACCTAGGATAGATGATTTGTTTGATCAGATGAAGGGAGCAAGTGTATTTTCGAAGCTTTACTTGAGATCAAGATATCACCAGTTACGGATTAAAGAAGAATATATCCCTAAGAACGCGTTTAAGACGAGATTTGGACACCATGAGTTTATAGTTTTACTGTTCGGATTGACAAATTCCCTGGGGGTATTCATGAGTTTGATGAATGGGGTGTTTCGTGAATACTTGGACAATTTTGTTCAAGTTTTTATTGATGACATATTGATTTATTCTCGGACGAAGGAAGATCGTGATGAACACTTGAGGTTGGTCATGCAGTGACTAAAAGAAAAGAAATTGTATGGGAAGCTATCAAAATTCTCTCTTTACCAATCTAAGATTCACTACTTGGGACATATCATATATGGAGAAGGTATCATTGTGGACTCAACGAAAGTGGAGGCTATTATGGAATGGCTAGCACCGACGAACGTACACAAAGTATGCAGTTTTATGGGTTTAGCAACATATTACCGATGATTTTTAGAAGGGTTTTCGAAGATAGAAAATCCAATCATAGAATTGCAGAAGAAGAACAAGAATTTCTTGTGGACTGAGAAATGCACAGAAGCATTTCAAAGGCTCAAAGAGTTGTCAATGAAAACACCGATACCAAAATTCCTTGACATGAACAAGGAGTTCTTGGTATGCACAGACACATCCAAGGAAGGGTTAGGCAGAGTTTTGATGCAAGATGGTCAAGTGATCGCTTACATTTCATGAAAATTGAGAAAGCATGAAGAGAACTACGCAACAAATGACTTGGAGTTATTAGCTATTGTTTATGTCTTGAGAGTATGGAGACATTATTTGATTGGATGCAAATTCAAATTAAAGACAGATTATTGTGAATTGCAACATATTTTTACACAAGTGACCTGAACGCGTGACAAAGGGATTGGTCAAAATTACTTAACGAATATGATTTTGAAATTACTTACATTAAAGGAACTATGAACTGAGTGGCAGATGTGTTGAGTAGGAGACAACACATATTTTCAGTATTACCTCTTAAGATGAATCTTCGACAAAAGATTATAATTTTACAATTCGACGATGACTAGTATAAAGAAGTTAAGAGTAATATTGGATGAGATACCATGATGGTACCTAAGTATGAAGGTTATCCACTAGACGACGATGGATTTTTTAGATTTGACAGAAGGATTTGTGTACTAGATAATGACAAACTAAGAATTTTTATCTTAAGTGAAGAACATCGAGTAATATACATGGCTCATTTGGGAGTCATGAAGATGAAGGTGGATATTAAGCCTTTATTCTTCTGGAAGGGAATGAAATAATACATAATTAGTTACATGGTGAGATGTCTAGAATGTCAGCAAGTGAAGGCTGACCATAGACATCCAGTAGGATTGTTACAACCACACACTATTCTTGAATCAAAATGGGAAGTCATTTCGATGGAATTTATTGTTGGATTTCCACTAACGGAAAGAAGACACGGTTCAATTTTTGTGGTAGTTGACACTCTGACGAAGAGTGCACACTTTATTCTAGTGCATATGACATATCAAGCACCTGGAATAGCTACAGTATTTTTCAGGGAGATTGTGAGATTACATGGGGTGCCAAAAATAATCATATCCGATCGAGGATCGGTGTTTACAAGATGATTTTGGACCAGTTTCCAAGAGGCTTTGGGAACACAATTAAACTTTAGCACAACTTATCACTGAGAGACAAACATGAAAACAGAAAGGAAAAGCCATATTTTGGAGGATATGTTTCATATGTATGTAATGGACCAATAGAAACATTGGGGGGAATTCTTACCACTAGTATAATCTACATACAATAACTATCAAAGTATGATTAATATGGCGTTGTTTGAGTTTCTTTATGGGAGACTATGTCGGACACCAATAAGTTGGGATCGAATTGAGAACATGGTACTAGTAGGAGAAGAAGTGATTCAAGAAATGGAAGAACAGATGAAATCGATCAGATAGAGGATTAAAGAAGCATAAGATCGACAGAAGAGTTATGTTGATGTGCATCGCGTTGACTACAGTTATGAAGTTGGAGATAGAGTATTTTTGCGAGAAAAACCACGAAAGAGTTCGATCAAGTTTACAAAGGGTTATAAACTCTCTCATAGGTTTGTGGGACCCTTCAAAGTAGTGGAAAAGAAGGGACTCATGGCTTATCGACTAGCCTTTCTTGATTCTTTGAGACGTATGCACGATGGTTTTCATGTATATGTTTTGAGACATTATATTAGTGACCCTTCACATGTTATTGACATGAGTTCCTTGCAGGTTTTGGATGAGTGTGCTCTCATGGCAGAGCCAATCCGCATTATGGACCATCACATTTGAGAGCTACGACGTTGAACAATCGATCAGGTCAAGGTCCAGTGGAACAATTTTAGTCCACACTCAGCTACCTGGGAGGACACATATGATATGCGTCAACAATTTCATTACTTGTTTGATAAATTAGACATACATATCTATTAGATACATTTATTTACTTGCTTTTACATATACTTTATAAACTTTGGGATGAAGTTTAAAACAAGAGGGGGTGTATGTAACATCCCGCTCTATTGAGCATACTATTATTGACTTATTCTTTGAGGGCACTTTCTTGCAAGTGATAAGGGTATGGAACATTGTGATTTCATTCAAATTATGGGTTATATATGATGATGTTGAGGTGTTATAGTTGCTTGATTTTTTTGATGTATATATATGTGTGTTGACATGTGCTTTTGACAAGTCATCCTGAGTGTGCAGGACACATGACAGGTTATGAATGTCGGTGGCATCAAAGGGATTCCTTGGACTCCGAATTGAGTCAAGGAGTGGATTGTATTGTTTGAGTATTTCATTATTATGCACATATGATGTATGATGG
>ML826468.1:128616-139618 GCA_009831015.1 Picea engelmannii | reverse complement strand
ACGACGCCCTCGCCCACGACCATAGGCGACGACAACGACTGCCTCCATCCAAGCACCATCTATCTGTACCTCCACACTCGCTTTTTTTCCCATCCCAATGATCGCCATTGTATTCCAACGAAACCCCACAACCTCAGTCAGTCAAGATCAAGAAAATTATAATTCGACACCCCACAACTTCAGTCAGTCGAGATCAAGAGCATTATAATTCGACTATAGTCGAGATCAAGAACGACAACAGTATAAATCTCTTGCTTCCTCTCTGCGCAGTGAGTGAGCGAATCCTACTATTCGAGTATCAGCTGAGTGAGCGAATCCTACTATTCGAGTATCAGCTGAGTAAAAGCTGCATGAAAATAATATCCGTTACTTCCACGTCGTGGGTTCGAAGGATATATATTTGTACACAACCACACTTCGTCCACCACCATTTACCGTCGATGGTATTGTTTGGTCACCACCCGTCGGGCGGTTGGATGCATCGACTTGCGGAATGAAACACTCTACAAAGCATTCTACAATTTTTTTTTGGCTTCCCTATCGTCCATCTACAATAATTGTTAAATTTTCAATAGTCTTCTTTGAATTTATTAATTCATTAAACTGATGATTATACTCTAATTAACGATGACAATCAGATTCATTACTTTGTTTGCATTTATTGAAACTATACAATGAAGAAGGGCATACACTTTAGGTGGTTATTTTTGGATGTCCCTAAACCCCATGCATAAGTTAATTCTTGTTTTCCCTCAAGATGAATGATAATCCCCCTTGCACCTACAACCTTTTGACATAAAGAAAGTTAATGACCTAAGTCCTAGAGAAGTCTGAGAGACATCTTGTAGAAGTGGAAGCCTGCTCCCATACAAACAATTACCCTCTCACATCTAGGGGTAATTAGAGGCGATTTTTCTCTCATGATCAACATCATAGACAACAGTTCTAATGATAACATTTAGGATTCTCTATAGACAGATTTCCACATATGCCTCCCACTTTATGCTCAACTCGCTCACATAAGATGATATGGTACATGACATACATGAGTTACCTTGTTTTAATGCTTCATATTAAGTGTGAATGATCAATGTATTTGACATGAAAATAGTGACCATGGGCTGAATCAGATGATGGATCATGATGCTTTGAATTTATATATTTTATTTGTTTTACCTTGGTGGTTATCATCATAACCTAGTCAAGTGTTGTCACTCTTGGGCAGAGTTGTACTACTAGGGACCTTGATAGGGGTAACATGTTCATATCCCAATATATACATAACATGCTCCATCTTTCTCATTTTCGCTATCCCTTATTTTGGGTTGGTTTTCATATATCATCCATATAGGTTCATGCTTCATAATCCCATGAGAAGAAGGAGCTAAAATGCTCAAGGTTGTTATATATATATATATATATATATATATATCAAATGCTCAACTCAAAATCAAAACAAAACAAAGAAGAAAGAAAAGAAAAAACCAAAAAAGAATACGGAAACATGAGCTTTGCCCCCTCGCTAAGAGGCCATCACCCTAAGTCCTATGCAATGAAGGCATACCTAACAAAAAGGACTTAGCAAATCAAAATCAAAATCCAAAAAAGGTTGAACGAATAAAAAAAAAGGAAAATAGGACTTTGGAAAGACATATTGTCGAGTAAAGGGAAAGTCATTGCCTAAGTGTTCCCTCATACAAAGGTGTTCATGAGGATCATGATCATACTTAACCTTACATGATTATGCCACCACCCATGAAGCAAACCCCAAACTATAGCATATGTCACCACACATACTCCTTGATGGGTTTCTTTGGAAATATTTATTTTCCTTGGTTCTAGCACACCTAATAGGGGTTAATGATGATCCTCCCATACCTAAACTTGGTAAATTGTATACGTTTATGAGATAGTGTGAAGTTTGAAGATGGTCCTTAATGTGATCTATCTAATGGCTTTTACATTGACATGACTCACTTTCTATGTTGCATTTGACATGTTTACATGCCTATGGGTTTGATGGATACATTTGATCACATGAGCCCCTCCTTGGATAATGTACTTCACATGGATATTCACTTAGATAGAGACTTGGTCCTTTGGAGGACAATAAGGGGCTACTTCACTATAAGGAGAACACCTTCTAGCGGATGTTTTTATAGAACCTCTTCGAAAAATTTATCCCTTAGTTTTTTATGGCAGAGGTAAGCAATCAAAGGTTTGTGCGGAGGTTTTTTAACCGGTGCTCCTTTAAGATAGATATGCACCAGTGCACACCTAAAACATAATGCATCGATGCTTGAATTTTCAAATGCATAGTCATTGTTTATAGCAAAGGTGGGTGGGCAAAGGTTTTTGTGTACGCTTTTTACCCGTGTGCCTTTAAGGTACATACACATCGATGTGCTCATAAACAATAAAGCATTGGTTCTTCAATGTTCAAAAGCACCGTCATACGTTATAATTAAAATAACACGCACTTTATAAAGCACACCGGTATTGTTGAACTTTACACACTGGTGCACATTGATGTCGTCAAGCACATTGATGTCATCAGGCGCATTGCAGTAAGGTAAATTAAAAAAATGACCAAACCAATTTTCATTGTTACAACTCAGCTCATGCTTCCAAACTCTCAAGCAAGCATCGATGCTCACCCTCCTTCCAAAGAAACCTTGTTTCCGGTGCTCTACAACAACTTGAATAGCTCCATTGGTAGATTCCACACATTTTCAAATTTTGGAAATTACCGCAAATTTTCATTTCCTTTCAACAGTGAAACCATGCCTCCTCAAGACATAAGAGCCTAGGTAAATTTTTTATTACATTCCTCTTTGCATTTTCATCCAATTAAAATTTGAATTTATTTTGAAATTTGGCATTTTTAATTTTTTTTTCCAATTTTGTGTGGTATGCCTGAACACTTCATCTCGCCCTGAATCGATGTGTCCTATGTTAAATTCACAGTAAGCACTACCCATGGTACATTCAATATAAATTGTATGCACTAGTGTCATTCAAGGAAGAGTGTCGTGAAAAAATTTAAAAACAAAGGGGTGCATCCTTTGGAATGCTCCGCAATCGACACGTAATTGGATTCGACCCACACTGATACATTTCACTTAATTAACTGCACTGCTAACTTAACAATATATAAAATTTAACACAACGATGCAACCATTTTAATCAAACACACTAGCGTTGTTTACAGAACTACACCGGGACAAATATTGACCAACTTGGCATAGCAAGACGTCTCATTAGATGCCATATTCCTAGTGCTCTATCCTTTACAATGCGTCGTTGAACAAAACATCAATGGTCCAATATAATGGTAGCACCAATGCATTAATAGTAACACACTACACCACTTCAGTTGCGATAAAAAAATTTAACTTAGCAATGCCCATCTCTCCAACAAATGCACCAGTGTTGTAAAGAGAACGACAGTGGGCCAAATTTTTCAAAATCTATTAGAGTAGTGTGACTTATTAGACACACTACTACAATACGTGATGGTGCGACAATAAGTGTGGAGCATCAGTGCGTAAATGCTAAATGTACGCACCGCGATAGGTTTTGAAAAATAAGAATCATAATTCATCTTTTGTAAGGCACCATTAGCAATGTGTTAGTAAGTCAACACACCACTATAATCATGGCAGTGCTCTGGTAAAACAGGCACATCGATGCATTACATTTAACAAAGGGAACCAGTCATTTTGCACGCCATAAATTTTAACGTTGTGGTGTGTCTTTGTTAACGAAATGAACTGGTGCGATTAAAAGAACTGCACCAGGAAAATATTATATGATTTTGCGTGCCGAGGCATTTTATTGGACACCCCATTACCAATGCTCTATACAAGCCAACATACCAAAAAAATTAATGTCGGTGCTACAATAACACGGTAGCACCAGTGCATTCATATTAATACATCACACCACTTAAGTTGTTATGAAACAATTTAACTTAGCAATGCCTTTAGGTAGAAAAAATGCATCAGTGTTGTAAAGATCACAACACCAAGACAATTATTTCACAACTTAATGGTGCAGTGCGTCTTATAGGATGTACCGCTAAAATACGTGGTGGTGCACCAAGAAACGTGGCACATCGATGCATGTTAGGAACAACACCACATGGTAGTGTTGTTTTTCTATATAGAGCACTATGGGCAGAGAATATGTTTTGTTTTAGGCACACCTATTAATTTTTTAGATTTTTTGCAAAAAAATATAATTTTAAATTTTTTTAAATACAAGTTATTTATATATATGTTTTTTCATCATTTCAATTTTTTTTTATCTATATATATGTGCCTAAAAATATTTGTATGTGAATCAGAGACGACGACGATGAGATGAGAAGCAACATCAACAACAATAGGTCGAGGCGCACACATTTTTGTGTGAGTGGAAGGCCAAGGAGAAGGAGAGGGAGTTGTTCCTTCGCCATATTTCACAGTTGACACATGAACCTTTGATAGATGTTAGCCTCCTAAAGTTTTATAAGGAGGGTACATCCCTCAAGGGGATCTCTTTGTTGTTATATTAGTTGATCCATCGTTAAGATCATGGGTAACATGGGTTCAGGGTCGATCCCGATCTATGGTATCATCTAACGGAGGAGGATGTTTATTTCATCATTAGGTTGTCTAGGAGGGGGGAGGCTTTACCCAAATTCCATGCGCTACTGCATGGCATTCTAGGAGAGACCCAGTTGGCATATGTGTAGAGATATTTCCATCTAGAGGTTCATTCCTCTACAAAGTTCTAGGTTCCTAGTGGTCAACTGCGGATACATTCATTTGGAAGCCGAGAGGTTAGTTGTATGTGTCTTATTCTCTCAGCACTATCACATTATAGCTATGATGGGAAACACATTAGTTTCTCTTTGTTTTATTATGTAGATAGTTTAGTGTAGAGGCCATGATTAATTAGGTGGTCAAAGAATTTTTTGAGATAGTTTTGTTGTGCATTAGAACATTGTCGCTTTGTTTTACATGGGACGAGATTCTTCCCATTAGTGTCAGAGTTATTTACACTATTTTTTTAGAGGGTTCATGCCACTTGGCCAGTAGTACCTCGATTTCCTTCTAAGACTATGTTTGATGCGCATATACACATGTGGGGGTAGTTGATTTCCAAGAAGGGCCAACTTGAGTTTCACATTTCTCCAATCGGTAGGGATGTGTGTGATTTATTGGCTGGAAAGGACAATCTTGTTCTCGATATTGTATAGTACCCATACGCAGGGCTAAATTGGAGATAATTCCCAAACATCTGATTTACAGAAGCCGAGCCACCATATGAGAGAGGTAATATTATCATTTTGTTTTGATAAATATAGTTTCATATTTTTATGTCTTAATTAATACACATGTAATTTATTGTAACATTTTGTTTCAATTATATTATTATTATTATTATCTATTTCTTTGTAAATATTGGTATATATGTTGGGGATGGGCCTACCCAACAGGATGAGGTGATGGAAGAGGCAGAGGAACAACCTTTAGTACGAAGACTCCACATTCCATGCAGACAATATTAGAGATTCTAGATAGAGGTGGTGGATCAATTATGTGGTGTCATGACTAGTCACAGAGTGGTACCCCCACTAGTTAGAGACATATTATGGGTACATGATCTCTCTACAATATGGAGGAGTCTATCTCGTGACATGACGTTGTTGATGTGTCATATTGTTCGTGTCATCAACCTCATCAAGAGGTTGAGGGGTGTTGGAGCAGCCTATTTTGGATAAGTCTTGGGAATCACTTAGGAACAAATCATACAACATTTTGGCTAAGGAGCAACATGCACGCAAAGAAGTTGGAGCATGTTCGGGAGTCATCATGCAAAAGGCGGAAAGTAGTTAGAATTTTGTGACATTTGTCCACTTTGTAACCATTTTGTAACGGGCTTAGCCCTATTATAAAGCTATAAATTGTAATGGGTTTTTGGGTAGAAGAGTTATGGTGGAGACAAGTTTTAAGTTTTGAAGAGAGATATTTTTGGAGGAGTTCAAAAGAAGAGTACGACGAGTATTGGGAATATTTGAGGAACTAGTGTGCACTATATGCACGAATGGCTAGGGCATGTTGAGGTGGATTTGATATATTTGTTATGAGCACAATTCGCCCCTGATGCAAGAACTAAATATTATGAATGAATGAATACAAAGCCAACCATTGTGGACGTAGCCCAGTTTGGAGTGAACCATGTTAAACCTTGTGTTCTAATGCGTATGTTCTAATGTCTTTTGTTTAATGCGCACATATGATGAATGGGTAATATGGATGTACAAGATGATCTGATAGTCCCACGCATATGATAAATAAGTAGATGAGATGAATCTGTCATAGATTAGTATATGGTGTCGCGCATAGGATGAATAAGTAAATGTTAAGTAATAGAAACTGCATGCAAAGTAGATGAATGAATAATGCATAGTATGGTTATGTTGAATGCCCCCTATTAGCACTCAGTATTTTCCTTGGGTTGTATCAAGGAAACCCCAAGGTAACCATTTCAACCACTTTGGACTGTATTCTTGACCTATACAATCAAAGAGGGATCTTTCAATGGCCAAAAGGCCCTAAGATTCAAAAGATATTCAACAATAACATTTAGAAGGTCGGATTTCTTATAAGAACAAGTTGTTTTCATAAAGGTTGGTGGTTTTACAAGCAAAGAGAAGTATCCTTGGGCATGGAGTAAAAATTGAATCTTAATGACTTGTAGATAATAATTGGCAAAATCTTGTCTATCAACCTTGAGGCAAGGTAAGAATTATGTTCAGTAAATAAGATATTGAGATGACAACTTGAACAATAGAAAAAGCCCACTGCCATAAGAACACCTATCTATGGATGAATTCTTATTACAACTTTAGAAGAAAACATAAAGAGGAACTACTAGAACAGAGCACCATAACCAGATGAATTATGAACCAATAATTCACAATCACATAGAAGGTATACACTTAATGAAAAAGGAGCATCAGAGATGAATTCCCTTAACCAAATGCAGAGCATACCGGCAGACAATACAATCTTGAATATGTAAGATAGGAACACATACTAAATCAAAATGCTATAATGAATCTCAAAGGAAGACAAGAGTAGCTTCTGTATTAATCTTGCAAAAAGATAAACAAGCTCCAATACAATATGCAAAAGCCTCCTTCTCCAAGGGTCCAACCCTTCTCTACTCTTGTGCCATGAAATATATAGCAATATAGGTCCTTTCCAGCTCACCAATTCGAACTCCAATTCCTTTCCCAAAATAGAAACAACCACAAACAGAAAATGACACGTTTTAACTAACTTCCTACTTTTTAGGAAGCGAAATTCTGAAAACTAGGCTTCAAATGCCACTTGTAATTCTCAAAATATAACAGCTATGTAAAATCTGAGAATGGTTTTTGTAGATAAGCTCGTCCTAAAGAAACAACTCTCCTGTTTTCTTGAAATTAATCTCCATCTGGCCAGAATACATGTCGCAAAAACATGTCTTAAACAAGAAATCATGAAAAATGAAAAAATAGGGCTCAAAGATTCCTTCAAATATCCCAATCCATGACACCTGTGTGAAAAATGAAAGAGGTTAATGTTCTTGGGTCCGTGCTTGACAATAACCTCCCTTTTATTTTGAAAATTCATCCTAGTTCACCCAAAAATCCTCCTGGAAGTCAACTGGTCAAAAATACAAGTTCAATAGTCCTAGAACAAAGTTTTCAAAACACATTCCGTAGCGCATTTCGTAGTGCCTATCTCAATTCGCAGCGCCTGAGCTAGTTAGTAGTGCCAAAAGAGAATCAAGTAGCCAAACCCTTCCTGGCCTCCAAACAAGACAAAAGATCTCATGGAGTACCTGATGGCTATGAGGTTGATGCTAGTAATTTCATATTTTCACTCAGATGCCTGCAAGCTGCCTAACCTCCAAGATGACACTAGAGATATATAATATGATTCACGTCATGGGGATGTTACTGGAGCATGGGACACCTTAGGCAACATAGTGGGTTGGCAAAGAGGTTGAGTTTCGTGATCATGGACAAGATTGCATAGTTATCAGTATACCTTGGACGAAGGATCACATTTTAGTAGACACAGATATATATGGTATGGCACCATCAAAGTGTTGTGATGCAGGGTTTGGTGCTCTTATAGAGCACATGGGATTTTCAGGGGTTGGCATGATTGAATCCTCCCATTGTTGGGGGAATTTGAGAGAAAGCCAAGATGAGGATGCCTTGTGGCAAGATGGATCTCCTTGGTGGAGGCTCAAATATATCAACAGTTCATCTTCTTGCGTAGCAGGGGGTTTGGATTCTGTCGGAGATGGTAGTTCGGAAATGGGTTTAGGTGAGAGACTCCTTGATGGATGGATACTGCATTTACTTGTTCCATTGGTTGGGGATCTTTAGGAGACTCATGGTGTTGATGTCTTACAGGATTATACTTCACAGGGCATTGCAGTTCACATATGGATATGGGATCCAGGGATTGGAGTGCTTGGTAGCCCATAGTTTGAGGGAGTTGGCATTAGAGCAGAGCAGTTGCTTGAGGACTTGATCGAGGATCTATTGCACGTGATCATTCTACTCATCAGGAGCATCGAGGTGTCTTGCGTGAGGAGCACTTGGAGTTGACATGACTTGAGGGGAGTGTACTACATGTCACACAGGTGGATATGGGACCCCGATATCATATTGATTCAGTTATTGCTTGAGGACAAGCAATATTCTAGCAGGGAGAACTGTAACGTCCCCATTTTTTGTTGTTGTTGTGTTACAAAATGGGATGCTTGCCAGAGTAGCCAGATGGGGTTGTCAGCGAGTTCAAGAGATATTAAGGGGTTTTATTGGGCCCGACTTGCATCGTTCATCACATTTCATTATCAAGATCCATTCCACATAACTTGGCTTTGGTTCCATTGCATTCTGATGATTTCCATAATTTTGAGTTATTTTGGGTCATATTTTAATTAAATTCATTAAGAAAGTCATATTGGGCATAATACTTGGAAAAACCTCTTAGTGTAATAGCTCATCAGAATCGGGAGGAAGAGCACTACACGATAAGGTGATGAGAAGTGACTTTCAATGGCCAGAGAAGCCATAAGGATGGATAAATCATTTTTTAGAGATAAAATAGTTAATTAATTAATAAAGTGATTTAATTAAGAAATAATAAAATAAAGTAAAAGTCACTTGGAGAGAAAAGGTGAACAGGGGAAATAAAAGAGAGATGGGGGTCTTTATTATCTCATTATGTTGATTATCATTTTGATGTTTGACTTCTTGCTAGAGCTCATGATACTTGGGGATTTTGAGGGTTTTGACTAAACAAACCCTAGAGATCAGCTTGGTGGTGAAAGATTTCACCTTTCCTGATCCAAGCTTGGCCAAGGAGGTGAAAGACTCCTCCCTCACCACATCAGTTTCTATTCAGTTCAGAGTTACTTCAGCCATCAAATTTGGCAAGGGGGTGCACCAGTGAGGGTTTTAGGCAGGGTAGGGTGCATTACTTGGGAAGAAGTAGTTCAATTTGGTTTCCTTGAGAGAGATCTAAGAGATATCTCATCATAGAGTTGTTGGGCACATCAAGGGCAACTGTTCCTTGGCATTTTCCAATGGATCCAATCCATACTCAATTCAATTAGAGAGCTGGATGAATTTCCTCGAGGGCGCACTAGGGATTAGGGAGACACCATTTAATTGTTGGAACGAAGTGCTGGTCAAGACAAGGGAGTTGCCAAACGTTTTATGAAGTCATGTCATCATTGGGAGGTCGAATCCATCAAGTAATAGCTGCATATTTGGCATAGGAATTACAGCAGGATGTATGCACAGTCAAGGGTGATTTCTTTATCATTGGAAGCCATGATTTCAATGCAATCTTCGTCAGTTGGACAGCCAGTTCGTGGGAACTCTTAGTGGTTGATTATTGGTGCCTATATTCGTCTATTCGAGTTATATCAGCCATTGAAATCAACTGCAACTCAGTGTAAACAGTCCTGGGTTTTACCTGGGCATTTATCCTCCTATAATACAAATAAGTCATGGCATTTGAGAGGTATTTTTGTTGTTATTTCTTAGCACTCATTCCTTGTGATTTCCCTTTGTATTATATGCTATTATATGCTGTTCAGAACATTAAATACATCAATAGTATACTCAAAATACAAGCTACACAGTCTTCTTGCAATATGTTTGACAAAATGCTTCAATGGGATACCCTACCAATAAATATACCAGCACTCACTCAAATATAACAGCAGACTATTACTCAAAATACAAGCTACAGCAGTCTGCTTGCAATATGTTTGACAAAATGCTTCAATGGGATACTCTGCCAATAAATATACTAGCACTTACTCAAACATAACAGCAGACTATTTGGGAGTTATAAGGAGTGAGAAACACATTCAATTGATACCCCAAACATATCCACACCATTCAGAAACTTCACTTAAATTGGTGCAGCAAATGAGAAGCTATTGGTTGAGAGCACTTGGTCAAAAAGTCTAAGTGTTTGACAAAATTCCCCTAAGAAATTAAGATGATTTATAGCTAAGATTCTATTGGGAATATTACATACTCATTGTTGCATCAATGACATTGATCTGTAGGATAGGAGGGTATGCAGACTTCACAGTGTTTGGTCCATTTGGCTGTCTTATATGCTGTGGTTTTTGCTTGGCTGGTTGTCTACCAGGGGATCCTGTCTAAAGCCAGATTGACAAAGTGGGATTTCTGATGGACTCTACTCTATTTGTCTCCATTCCGAGAGGGTGAAACATATTTTTTTGGGAGTACCCGTTTTCTAGCAGCTGTTGGGCATTCATTCAGGACTATTGCTTGGTTTTCATTCAGGGTTGGGTTTATTGGTAAGTGGCATTGTTTGGTGACTGCAGCTATCTAGTTTTCTCCTCCATTGGGATTTAGCAGTGCTTGAGAGTTTATTCTTTGTTCACCCTCTGTAAGTTT
>ML826468.1:38545-49841 GCA_009831015.1 Picea engelmannii | reverse complement strand
GCTAAGCCCCTTTTGGAGCGCACCCCCCTTGTCTCATGGGATTCTCCTCAAAACTAGGGCTGAGGTTTATCCATTGGGCGCCCCCCTTGTTACTTTATCACCTTTATTTATATTATTTTGTGTTTTAGTGTTACAAGCACCACCAAGGGCGCGTTGGCAAGGGACATTTTTCAAAGGCTTGGGCTGACCCAAGAGGTCATGGGATCAAACCCCATGGACTCCAATAAAACTTTTTCCACCAACCATTAACCAATACCATGGTGCCACGTGGCACCCAACCATTTGCCAAACAAATGCCACTTGTCAGTTGTTGGTTGGATCCCTGTCACTGACCAATCACCTTTTGTTGGACTTCCACTTGTCGACACTTTGTCTCTGCCATGTCAGCACTGCTGATGTCATGCTGATGTCATCATTTGACTGGACCTGTTGACTTTTTGCATGTTTGAGAAAACGATCAGAGTACAATAATTCTCGCATACAATGTATGTTTGAGAAAGTAAATATATGGCCACGATCAACGCAACGTGCCTGTCACGATGGAATTGGTTTCATCCAATTCTGAGAACATTGATTTTTGAGCATTTTCTGAGCCTGGGGAGCCTCCTAGATCAAATATCCACTGCGCGGAGTTGTGGTTCTTGCACTATTACATGTTGCTCGTAGTTTTTGTATCATGTGCTGATATTCCGCCCGCATTATACTCTATGTGTTGCATCATGCCAGAGTTTAGTACGTCTCCATCGTGCACCAAAACTATGCGCGCACCATTAACAAAACTGTTGCGCGACAACATTTACCCACATTGTGTGCGTAGCTACCATACTCCACTGCGATGTGCCAATACTGCGCACACCACGCATGCCATCATTATGAGTGTGCACACCACGCACACTTCTTATGCATATGTACACTGCATAATGCTAAATATAGCGCGCAGACCCGCACACAAACATTTGTCCACGTGTCGCCAAAATTTAGTACGCGCACCAAGAAACCATTATTTTTCTGCGCAGTACCAAAATTTTAGTGCGCGCACCCATACATTAACATTTTTCCATGCAGTACCCAATTCTTACATATATCAAGATTTTCACTACGCATCATGCATTTTTAGTGAGCCCACCTATGCACATTCATTTTTATGTGCATCAATTCCACGTGACTTCCGCTGTAGAAATTGGGGCTTTTGGCTTAACTTTTTTTTTTCCCAATTTACCATAGACATTCTGCAACCATGAAATTTGTTCAATTTCACCTCGATAACACCAAATCAACCTTTGCAACAATAAATCGTTGTAATTTGACATTTCTGGAATGAATTTATCCAGAATCAATTCGTGAATTGAGAATTTTAACCACTAAACTCACTCCATCTGACATGGCTTCAATATAACTTCAAATTCGACCCATTCCAGATCCGATTTTTCTAGAACAGATATTAAATCGAGAATATCTCACCACATGGCCGAATTTCTCAATTTTCCCATGAATTCAACAACATAAGTTGGGGCTTTTTCCCAATTCTGCCCAATTGTTGTTACTTTTTACCATGGACGCTCTGTAACTCAAAATTTGGCCACTTCGAAATAAATCCTCTGTGACATTTCACTTCAACTCAACTTTCTCGGCCCATCCAGGCTCAATGTTGAAACTGAAGCTTTGATACCATATTGTAACGTCCCTGACCATCCATGATGGGCCACGCTACACCAAAGAACTCTTTCATTCTCTCTGCAGAACATACTGTAACATACCCAGTATCCAACTGAGCTATGCCACATAAATTTTTCGAACTGCATGAAGTTAAAATATATACACACAAAACTCTTGCGGAAACATATATATAAAACGTAAACAACCAAAGACATCTATAAATGCACGGATTCACACTGAAATAACAGTAAACATATACATGCAACATATACAGAAATACCAATAAAAATAAACACAGTTATAACCGCACATATGATAACCCATAAAAATAAGCACGTAAATAACAATGCAGCATGTAAATTTATCACACAATTGGTACTTATCTTGGTAAGAATGTCACCAACTGCGTGCATACCTTCCACGAACCTCCTAGCCTTAGACCACACTGTTCATCACTCTTAATAGTGAGTCACCCCCGAGTTGGGACTAAACTCCACCCAAGTAAAGGGATTCCTAACTAGGCTAAAGGATCATAGACAACATGAAAGACTACATCTCAGGTTCCAACTCAAACTAACAACCTACAGTCCCTCATTCGCCACATGTCTGTCTCACCTAGGAAGTGTGCCCCTTCTCTACTCAACAGTCCTTCGGCTGCCCCACTTCCTTTCCGGGCTTCAGCAACAGGCCAGACAAGAAGTCTCAGAGCACTGTAGCTATAGTTTAGCACCTTCATGAAATCAATTCCCAACAATTCTTTCACCCAGATAATTGCTCATGAGCCTGACAACCTACCTCTTCAATATCCCACGGGCCTGACAACCCGCTTCTTAAGTCCAGCTCCCAAGCTAACCCGATACACCAACACAAAGTGGCTATGGATACAAGTTCAGGTACAGTCATGAAGATACGAAAGATAGCTCAATGGGTGTGTGCATGCTCATGGATGATTGACTGGATGACTATATGATGGGAAGAATGATGGAAAAGATGGGAAAATGAACGAAGTCCCAACAATATGTATGCCTGTGCCCAACTTGACACTCGTCATGTTGGGAGCTACTTTAGCCTCCTTGTCTACAACTTTAGAACTTAGGATAAAATAATTATCCATACTTTATATTAAGAAATATTAATATAATATTCCTTTTTGGCTTAAGATCCCTAGCTTATCCCCTTTCCTTAACTTATCCCTTCCCTTTCCCTAACTAGTGGAGTTTAGTCCCCCATACTCTTTTATCATGGTCGGTTTGCATGCAACGATGTATTTTATATTAATTATGAGACATGTACAAAAATAGGTGCACTGGCCTTTAACGTATAGGCTCTTCGGCCTAATCAAAACATAAGCATCCTAGCTTATAATAACTGGATCACCAGCCTATAAAACATAGCATATACACAAAGGCTCTCTAGCCTCACAATCATGCGCACTTAAGATGTTGCGCGCGGTATCCTGGAATGTGCAAACTTCCTCATTTTACTACGCAGTACATGCGTGCACTATGCCATGAAATGTTCATACAAAAAATGATATCAAATAGCTCACCAGCTTAAGTACATTTTCATTTACATTACAATTGGGTTCGGCCTAGGGATATTACAACCATATACCAAGTGTGTATCTCAACCATGTACCAACAACACAAAGATGTATCTCTAGCATATGCCCAAATCACCATACCAGGCCTCAAGGATGTACCATATCACCAAGATATATCAACCAAATCATGCATATAAACATACCTTGGAACTTGCAACTAACCTGGTGCTTCAGATCATAGAAAAATAGACCAACCTGGGCATCAACAACCTAGTACAAGCATCTATTACCAAATCTGTCTTGTCCTCACAGGACCAAGACCTGATTTTACGCGGGGCCTCGTGCGACAGACACTAGGAAACCCGCGGGGGTGCCTCACATGACACTAGTTTTTTTACCTACATGGGTAAGCCAAACTAGGGTTTCTTTAGAGAAATCTCCGCACACCTACAATCTAGAAACTCTCTCCTTCACTCTCCTTCTCTACCTCATATTTCACCTTCACAAAATTGTCAATAGATCACTTTCTCACTTAGAGATATTCAATAGAATGTGTGTGTGAGTGTGTTTATGAGTGACTCCTTGAGGTATATATATATAATTTTTCTAAATAACCTATTTCCTTAATTTTAGGGATTCTTTAACTTTCTTGGTACAACCACTTTACCATTTCATTAATGACTTGCAACCAATTAGGGGGCTTCTTAACCCATATTTGGGGCTTCCAACTTCATGACCTCATAACTCCTCAACCGTGAGGAACTACGTGACGTTCCACCTATCGTTGGAAATGATCTAGATTTAGGAGCAAAACGAACTTAATAATAGATTGAATACAATACACACATAGATATGAATAATAACACCAATATCCAGTGAACAATATCTTCTATTAAATAATGAAATAAGATGAAACTGTAAAACTACATAATTGAAACTTGCTCGAATGGTGGTAGCTATCTCTGAGAAGAGATGTGGCTGCTATGCACATTTGTCTGAGAAGAATGGATTACAATTAGGCTCCATAGGCCCTTTTCATATTACTCATGAATTCCAAAACCTTAGACATCCAAAGACCTAACCCTAGAAGGTGAAACGCCAAAATTCATGTGGGACCTATGGGTAAGTTGGTGTAATTTGGTACCTCAACTTCCTAGGGTCATAACGTTTGCATACAACCTCCATTTTAGGTGCGTGATATCCCTTTGGAAAGGTATTTTATAGAACTACACATTTTTCCATTAGACTCTAACTTTGTCTGCAGTCTGACTGTGGCGAGCCAAAAAAACAATGTTTAGGGGCCCAAAACAACCCTGAAAGTACAACAAGATGCGCTGACATGAAAACATACAAAATAGGCCAGTTGGATTAGGTGAGAGGCCACCCGTATCCACCTGGAGAATGTGTGAGGATTCAGACAGCCCCAAAAGTGTAGAACTCACAATTATAAAGCAGTACAGAAAGACATGTTGAACAAAAACGGACATGAGGAGCCAGTTGGAATAGGTGGGTGGCCACCAATATTGATTTGGATCAATCCTCCCCCCTTAGGAAGCAATGGTCTCCATTGCATTGAGTTCCCCCATCAGGTGAGGAAACTTCTGCTAGATTTGGCCCCGGGTGAGCCACTTGCCTTGGTGTAGGAGTTTCCTTGCCTTGACAACCTGATAAAGCTGGATCTGTTGTTGGCGAGTGCCCTTGACCTGTGTGTCCACTATCTGATCGGTGGATGCTTGTTCCGTGCAGTTAGGGTTGAGATCATTTGGTGTCAATTGTTTGACGATCTCAAAGGTGTCCAATAATGGTGGAAAATATGGTCGAAGGAGGTCCACATTGAAAATTGGATGCAGACCGAGGAAGGGTGGAGTGTTGAGCTTAAAATCATTGCTACCAATAGCCTTGGTGATAGTGTAAGGCCCATAACGAAGTGGTTGAATCTTCCGATGGGGCCCGGTGAGATGCTCCTTCTGCAAATGTAACCAGACTTTGTCGCCAACCTGAAACTGGTGTGGTACCATGTGTTTATCATGGCGTTGCTTGTACTTAGCAATAGATTTCTCAAAAATATCCTGGACATGCTGGCGGATGTGCTGAATCCGCTCAATGAATCTGGTGCCTTTGTTGACCACAGAATAATCAGGGGAAGATTCTGTCTATGCGGTGGCAAGAGGAAGTGCAACATCAATGGGTCCCAAGGGTTATAATCCTAGACCCACCTGAAATTGGCTATGGCCGGTGGAACTATGGAGAGCCCTATTGTAACTGTGTTGCACATATGGGAGACTCTCGTCCCATGTACGGGGATGCTTATAATTGTACATGCGTAGGATGTGCACAATCATTTGATTGATGACCTCAGTTTGGCCATCGGTTTGGGGGTGGAAAGAAGTGGATTTCGTGAGCTTGGTGTCCAACAGAGATCGAAGACTCGACCAAAAGTTGTTGAGGAACCTATTGTCTCGGTTAGATATGATGGTCTGTGGTATCCCAAAGTGAACCCAAAATCGTTCAAAGAAGAGGTTGGCAGTATCTGCCGCTGCAACATTCTTCTTGTAGGTTGTGAGGATGGCCATCTTCGAAAACCGATCAATGACCACAAACACGTAGTCATTTCCGTGCTTGGTGGACAACAAACCAGACATGTAATCCATGGAGATGGATTCCCACAACTTCTCTGGAATAGGAAGAGGGGTGTATAATCCTTGCTTCTTGATGTCCAGCTTGGAAATGGCGCAGGAAGTACAAGATCTGATATAATTGTTGACGTCCTGTCGAAGTTTTGGCCAATAAAAATGGTTCTAAAGAACGACCACAATTTTCTCTACGCCAAAATGTCCTGCCACCCAACTGTAGTGGGCTTCCCAAATCATCTTTGCACGCTCACTTGTAGCAACAAAAATATGGCCAAGGTGGCATAAGATTATGTACTGAATGTGAAAATCGGTGACAGTGGCGCATGTACCCAAGAGCTGATATGTGGTGGCGAAGTCCGGATCTTACTGGTAAAGTTGGGGCCACTCCAATGTCTCATGTCCACAGGAATGGAGCACATTGGTAAGTGCAACCACAAGAGGCCAGTTGAGGAAGTCAACGACACAATTGGAGATACCTATATTATACTTGATGTTGAGATGGAACTGATGTAGGTAGGTGGACCACTTATGATGGCGGTTGTTCTGCAATTTCCCCTGTGTCTGTATGAATTGCAGAGGCTTGTGATCAATGTGTATGATCGTCTATGTCCCCAGAATGTAATGTTTCCATTGATGACAGGCTCGTACAATGGAATACATTTCCTTGTCATAGGTGGGGTATTTTCGGACAATATTGGAGAGTGTCTTTCTATGGTATTCCACCGGATTCCCGTGTTGAGTGAGAAATGCACCCACAACATAGTCACATGCATCAGTCTCAATATCGAATGGTTGTTGCAAATCAGGCAAGGAGAGGAATGGAGTTGAGAACAAACGATGTTTTATATCTTTGAATGCTCGTTGCCGCTCCTTCCCCCACATGAACTTGGCCCTACCACCACCCTTGCTCACCTGGCTGAGGGCCCATACAATATGGGAGAATCCCAACACGAACCGTCGGTAAAAGTTGGAGAGTCCCAAGAAGCTCTGAAGCATAGTTAGTGTGGTGGGGGATGGCCAGTCACGAATGACTTAGATCTTAGTTGGATCAACATGTACGCCATGCTCATCAACAATGTAGCCCGGGTATTGGACCCTGTTCATGCCAAAAGAGAATTTTTCCAAGTTGGCATAAATCTTGTTTTGCCACAAAGTGCTCAAAACTTGCTAAATATGCCGCATGTTATCCTCCCACGTTCTGCTGAAGATGAGGATTTCATCCAAATATACTACCACAAAGGAGTTGGTGAAGGGTCTTAATACATCATCCATCAACCGATGAAACTGGATGGTGCATTTTTTAAGCCAAAGGGCATGACTAGCCATTCATAGAGACCTTCTTTAGACTTGAAGGTTGTCTTCTAGACATCAGTTGGTTCGATGGGAACCTGTTGATAGCCAGAGTTCAGGTCAATCTTGCTGAACAATTTTTCCCCCTTGAGTTGTTCAAGAAGGTCATCAATCCTGGGAATGGGGTAGTGGTTCTTGAATGTGATTTTGTTTAAGGCTCTGTAATCAATGTAGAGTTGCCAAGTCCCATCCTTCTTCTGCACTAGTATAATCGGGATTCCGCAAGGGGAGGATTTGGGTTTGATGTGCCCCTTTTGAAGCATCTCTTGGATCTGACACCTGATTTCATCATTCTCCATCCGTGAGCGCCGATAGACTGTTCCATTAGGTAGAGGTGCGTCGGGGGTCATATCAAATGGATGCTTGACTTGGCAGTGTGTCAGTACCCCTGTAGGTGAGATGAAGATGTCTTTGTATTCTTTCACGATCACGTCCACTTGCTTCTGCTGCAAAGAGAGGCATTGTGTAGAGGCCATGGATGTGGTGACGACCTTCTTCTTACTGTGAGCATGGGTCACAAAGAAGATGAACTTCCCGGTATGTGAAATGAACTTACTGCATTGCTTAGCAGAGATTAAAGAAATAACAGTAGGCAGTGCCACCTCTGGGATCTTATACAATTGTCTACCCAAAGTAATAATAACACTGCGAGGTCTAGACTCATACACTGCATGACGCTTCCACAAATATGGTTGTCCTAAAATAACATCACAAACTTCAAGGGGAGAAATATCACACAGTACCTCATCTTTGAAAGGATTGATGTTGTAGGGAAAACAACATTGTTGGTTGACACAAAGATCTCTTCCTTGATGAAGCCAGTTGATGGTGTAGGGTTTTGGGTGCAGTGTTTTCGGCAGGTTCAACCGCTTGATGACCTCTTCTGAAATCAGGTTCTTCTGACTACCGTTGTCGACAATGAAATGAATCAGAGCTACCTTGACCCACATTTGTGAGTGAAATAGGCGTTCCCTTTCCTCTGGTTCTTCTGATTCGCTTGGATGGAATTTGGTGGTAGAAACCATGACCCTGGGTTCAACATCGATAATCCACTTCCCTCCTTTAGGATTTGACTCAGAAGCCTTCAGATAGGTCATGAAGGACTTCTTGGAGTGACATTCGTTGGTTTTGTGCCAAGGACTTTTATGGTACTCACACCATTTTCCCGTGTCCTTCTTCTTCTCTCTTGTGTTGCGGCTTGGACAGATTGTCCTGAGGGAAGCCATCTTGACTTGGTCCCCTGCTGTGTGGGTTGGTGTTTCCTTTTCCCTGCTTTGACTGTGAGGGGTTTGTAGATCCAAACTCTCGTCCTTTCTGTTTAAATTTATGCTCGATCTTGACAATGTATCTATAAGTTGTGCCCAATGAGGCTATGTCTAGGAAATCCATTTCTGTTTGAATGTATCAATGCAAACAACCACGGTATTTGAGCACCATATGATGCTCAAAATATTTGATATCCAATTTGGTGCGTAGGGTATGGAAAATATTGGTGAAGTCTGGTACTGTCTGGTCCCTTTATTGAAGTAGGGTGGTCCATCTGGTGTACTGGTCCTCGTGGCTTTCGACATGGTAGTATTGTTCTTTGATGGCATCCTCAAAGGAATCCCATGTAGGGGTTGTTGATTTTTCAATAAGCTAGGTTAAGCATGTAGTTCTTTTCAATTTTTCATTAGTTTTAACCATAAAAATTATGTTGCAACATCCAAGATCACTAGAAGAAACGCCATGCACAAGAACACAAGAAGTATCCTGGGAAACCCTTCTCAACAAGGGAAGAAAACCCAGCCAAATCCTTTTCTATAATATTCAAGAGAAATACCTTCACCACCAATAAGACTTAGCACACAAGAGAGTGCTCAAACCCTAGAAGACTAGTGCCCAAGAGAGGTGTGCACTTTTCCCAAGAGAATGTACTTGCTGAAATTTCCAAACTTGTGTGAAGGATATGATTCCACAATGGGGAATATTCCTTTACTTATATTAGACTTGTCCTATCAACATAAGTGTCCATTGGAACAACAAGGCCGACCTCTCTAAGTCACTTTATAATTAATATTAACCAGATTAATTATCTTTCACCTTTATTACTAATCACATTAAGGTGGGGTCGACCTGTACCCTTTACATTACAATTAGGGTTACATGCAGGTATGACTCTTGAAAAATATAGTAGGGGATCTGATATACCCACTAGTGCTCATCCACTAGGGGCACATCGATAGGGATTTCCATATCTTTATCTCACTGCATTACACAGAAGAACCACTTCTTCACACGTTCACCTGTGCTTGTCCACATGCACGTCCACTCAACAAATATTCTTTCCCACTGTCTCACACAAGAGAATCATCTAGAGTTTCTCATCAACTATGTTTCTCAGAGGAGGCTAATACATCATCTTCATTTATGTTCTCATGGCGATGCTCCCAACACTTTGGGATTTCACACGTTCACCTTGTGCTCAGCCACAGACACATCTAACTCAGAAGATCGTCTTTTCCCACTGAAGAATCATCTGGAGTTCTTCTCAACTCTCTGAATGGAGGAGGTCATCTCTACGTTCCAGCTCTGTCTCAGATAGGAACCACATACCCTTCTTAGGGGATTTCTCTCAGGTTTGTAAGTTGGAGAAAGACTCACATAGCTGCAATGATCCACATCTCACAGGTTTGTAAGCTGGAGAATGTCTCACATAGTTGCAATCATCAACAGGGGCCACCAAAAAAATTGTAGATTCCTCCACGACCCTTTGCTCAGAGTTAGTATCCCACTAGTATTTAACATGGGGAACGACCATGAGGAGTGAAAACATGATCTTTTCCCGATTGAAAAAATCGTGGACCGAAAAATATCCTTCGAACAGATTCAACCATTTATCTAGAGCATCCGCATTTATCAGTCCTTCAAATAATGGAATATCAAAATTTACTTGTACCTTGAAGGGGGTTGCATGGCCGCATGATGAAGATGCTTCTCTAGTGGGAAACCATTGAAGGATCTATGCGAAGTTGTCCATCATTTCGTTCCTTTTTCGCGCGAGGGCTTACTTGAGCAACATTTTAATAGGATCTCCTGCTCCATCATCTTTTTTTTTCGTCTCCCATGGGTTTTTTTCGGGATCGACATGGCCGATCAGGTAATGGATCGATTGGTTTGAGTCCCAACTTCTTGTACCTATCCCTCGTCGAGGACATGCACGAAGAAAAATAAATGAAGAGCAGACCACTCTGATACCACTAGTCCAGATTTAGGAGCAGAACGAACTGATTAATAGACTGAATACAATAAACATAGAGATAGTAAGAATAACACCAATATCCAATGAACAATATCTTCTATTAAATAATGAAATAGGATGAAACTGTAAAACTACAGAATTGAAACTTGCTCAAATGGTGGTAGCTATCTCTGCGAAGATATTTGGATGCTACATGCATCCATATGAGAAGAATGGATTACAATGAGGTTCCATAGGCCCTTTTCATATTACTCATTAATACCAAAACCCTATACATCCAAAGACCTAACCCTAGAAGGTGAAACGCCAAAATTCATATGGGCCTTATGGGCAAGTTGGTGTAATTTGGTACCTCAACTTCCTAGGGTCATAACGTTTTCATACAACCTCTGTTTTAGGCGCGTGATAGCCCGCTTGAAAGGTATTTCAAAGAACTACACATTCCACTATCATTCTTTGACTCCGTCTAAAGTCTGACTATGGTGAGCCAAAAAAACAATGTTTAGGGCCCCAAAACAACCCTGAAAGTAAAACAAGATGTGTTGGCATGAAAACATACAAAATAGGCCAGTTGGATTATGCGAGAGACCACCTGTATCCAGCTAGAGAATGTGTGAGGCTTCAGACAACCCCAGAAGTGTAGAACTCACAATTATAAAGTAGTATAGAAAGACGCGTTGAACAAAAATGGACATGAGGAGCTAGTTGGAATAGGTGGGTGGCCACCAATATCCATCTGGATCAGGAACTGACATTACGAGGACTATCTATATATGAGTGTGTTACTTGCATTTACATTGTCCTTCTTGTCCTTATTCGTCAAAATAATTCAGGATTCATGACCACACCTATGGGTTTCTTGTAGACTTCTTA